>JAJHZJ010000026.1:1814097-2091597 GCA_023548195.1 Bettongia penicillata ogilbyi
CTTAACAGCCTGGAAGGTAGCTGCTATTATTACTCCCATTTTATAGATAATGAAACTGAGGGGAAGAGAAGTTTAGTGACTTGTCCAGGGTCACACAGCTACCAAGTATCAGAGGCTGGATTTGAATTCAGGACTTCCTTTTCCATGTACAGTTCTCTATCCATTGCACCTCTCAGCTGCATGTAGGGATAAAAGAGATGTAGTCATTAGCAATACATTTCACCAGTGCTGTGCTCTGTTGCTGTCCTTGTAGACAAGACAGAAAAGTGTGGGTTCAGAAGTGGTCCCAATTGTCAGAGCTGAGGACTAGTTTCTTGTTAGAAGGAGTTTTCTGGTTGTTGTATTGTATAGATCTGTATCTAGCATGTGCTATTCAACATTTAGTCAAGGGCTTTGATAAAAGCAAAGATGTCATGCATGTCAAAATCAGGATCCAAAAAGATATCAGTCACATAGAATGTTGGGCTGAACCCAAGAAGATGAAAATTATTCTGAATGAATGTAAGATCTTTTACCCGGAATCAAAAAATCAGCTTCAAAAATGCAGAAGGAGACAGGTTTGTCTAGATAGCTC
The DNA here is from genome assembly GCA_023548195.1 of Bettongia penicillata ogilbyi. Classification (NCBI taxonomy): domain Eukaryota; kingdom Metazoa; phylum Chordata; class Mammalia; order Diprotodontia; family Potoroidae; genus Bettongia; species Bettongia penicillata. The sequence continues at coordinate 1,814,672 of JAJHZJ010000026.1, forward strand.
TTCAGCAAAAGATCTCTGGAGTTTTAGCTCAATATGAGTCAACAGTGCTATAGCAACCAAAAAAAAAAGCTACTTCCATCTTAGGTTTCATTGAGTGTCATTGTATAATGATCTTGTTCTATTCTGATGTGGTCAGACTTCATCTAGTTATTATGTGATTTTGTAAATTATTCTGTGGGGGTCAAGGCAGATGTTTGGCCTGTTAGCCTGACCCTGACAAGGTGCTTACCTCCCTTAGAAGAAGGCAACAGACATGGCTGGAATCTACTTCATGAGTACAAACAAGTTTACACACCTTCTCAAGGTCCTTGGGAAGATCCCATAGGAAAGGTGCCCATGTTGAAGGATTGTAGTGACAAGCATAGAAAATGACATTCACTGCTACAAAGAGCCAATTGGAGTTGAGATGGTAGAAACTAAGAGGCCAGAAGGGTGAGTGTACTATCATAAACAATTGGAGGTGAGATTTGTTTAACAGGTAGTTAAATGGTACAGTTGAGAGAATACTGGACTCAGAGTCAGGAAGACCTGAGTTCAAGTTGAGGAAAATTAATATTAGTGATGTATCATTTGATTATTCATATTAATCTGTAACATACCCTTTGCTGGCAAAAGCTCCATCTTTTAGCCTAGGTCAAGGGGTGGGGAATCACATGTGGCCCTTTGACTGAATCCAAACTTCACAGAACAAATCCCCTTAGTAAAAGGATTTGTTCTGTAGAACTTGGACTCAGTCAAAAGGCTGCACTCAAGTTCCTAAAAGACCACATGTGGCCTTGAGACCACAGGTTCCTCACCCCTGGCCTAGGTCAAATGACCTTTCCCAGATTGGCTACAGAACGTAATTCCCTCCAGCACCTAAGGCTGGACAATGGTCCTGGGTTTGGTTTGCTGTTGTTGTTTACCCTGTGAACAGAAGCCAGGATGAGTTAGGTTTCCCCCCATGGACATGGCCCCCTTTCCTTGCTTTTCCTCTCATCAGAGGTGGGGGTGACCTGATCTGCCCAGGAAGAGACCAAGTCATTGAAGACCTGACAGAGATGGCATATATTTTTCTGGTCAAGGATTGCTGTCTCTTATGGAATACCTGGGGCATTGAGGGTCAGAGACGGGCATGATTAGCCAGATCTGAAGGCCAACCTACCACCAGTCAGGTTCAGGGGAGGTCACAGTGACATACTGCCAGAAAAAAGACACCTAGATTTAAAGCCTCAGACATTTATTGGCTATGTCACTCCCGCTGTCTGCCTCAGTTTCCTCATCTAAAAAATTGGGTGTGGGAATCTGATGACAGTTTAGGTCATCTCCTAAAGTATCTTTTAGGGCTGGGAGAAAGAAATAGTGTTACTAAGAAGCAGAAGAATGGATTAAATTGAATTAACAACGTTTTTTTCTATGATTTTAATTCCAGAAATACAGGTTATACCTGTACTGCTCTTTTAATTTTGTTGCAGCTAAAAGACAGCCAGAAAAGAGGTTGGCTGGTACTGGATTTACAATTAGTCATTTTTTCCCCTAAAGCAATCCTGGGACACACCCTAATTTCTTTAGAACTCTAAATCGAGATGATTACTACTGACTTTAACTTAATTACATTTGAACTTGGTGTCTCTAGACAGTTTTCTGTTAACACTCTACTTTCATCACTAAATCATTTGAGTTTTATTTTTAAAAAATTATTTCTGCATCTGATTGGAAGCTCTCTTCTATGTTAATTCTGTAGCAGGAGGGTGACATTTTCCTGATCCTGTGTCCAAATCCATTTTCTTCTTAGTTTCCTAAAAGAGTCATATCCTACCAACCTAACCTGTTTTTCTACCCTCAAGCTCCCTAATCCCAAGAAAATGTCACCATCCTAACTGGCTGTCACTATTCCCCAGTTGAGCAATGCTGCAAGTTGGAATCATGGTGATTGGATCCACTACAAATACATGCTATCAGACCTACTAAGTGCCCTAAATTGATGACACTTCATCAGGGCCTAGTCCCTCTGGAGCACTTACTGCTGCCCAACTTCTATTGCATTCCTTAAGCAGGTAGTGAAAAATCATAGGATCATAGATTTAGAGCTAGAAGAGACCTTCAGAAGTCATTTTACAGATAGGGAAACCAAGATAGGTAAGTGACTTACATGAAGACCCTCAAGCAGAGTAAGTTGCAGAATCAGGACTCAAACCCACATCTCCTGACTTCAAATCCAGTACCCTTTCCACTGTGTCAAAATGCTTTTCAATGCCCTTCACTCCAAACTTTTACCTCCCAACCTCTTACTGTTAGCAAAGGATCTCCACCATGTTGGTGATTTTTCCCTTTTTAACCCACCAGCCTTTGATCATTCCTTAATTCTATGGATGCTCTGCCCTTATGCCTTCATTTTGTGTTATATAGGCATAACTCACCTAATACTGGGAATGAGTTCTAGGAAAATATGATTTTACTTGAAACAGCATTGTAGAGGTCATTTATTTCTGTAGCAATATTATAAATGAAAGCTACTTGACTGGGCAGCTCAACTCTGGTCTTTAAATGTTTAAAATATGTCATTTTAGGGATTTGAGACAATTATAGGTTTAGACTGGGCTGGGTAGGGCTGGCTAGGTTGAGCTGAGGTGTAGAGACATGATCCTTCGAGCCTTAAAACTGACAGCAGCTCATTTTTGTGGGTGGTAACTAGCAAAACAAGAAGAGAAAAGAACGATATTTGGGGGGAGGTATTGGCTGACCAAAAGATGAGAAAAAACAAATTCACTGGCATCCTAAAACTGATAGGAAAAAAGGACATTAATTCTTTTCCTTCCAGAAAGCCTCTTATCTTTAGTACAAGATCTAGCAACTCACATATGGAGTGGAACATTCTAGCAAACAATAACCACTATTGTCTGTCACCAAGAAATTTATAATGCATTTCCTCAGAACAGAAGCATGGAAAAGTGTTTAGCTCTGGTTGTTGCGTTCATTGTTCATTTTCAAAGAAGACCATGACATCAGAGAAATGATGACATGACTTGCACTTTGTTTTGAGTGAGGGAGGGCTGTGCAAGGTCACCAGCCTCACTTTCTCCTCCTGAGCCATCCGGATCCAGTGACCAGATATTCATCAGGATGACTGGAGATGGCCCAGGATGCAATGGGAGACCTTGGCCTTTTAGGCTAAGGCCTTTTCAGGTACTCCCTTAGAGGGAGGTAATGCCCATTCAGAGACTAGGCCTCTTTAAGAAACAGTCAGGGAATTGCCCCTTTAATGAGCAAAAGACAAAAAAGTTATGAGTGAATCAAGTTGGAAGGGAAAGAGAAACAGTTACTATTGATAATCACTCTAAGCCAGGAGGGTTCAGAGAACAACTGTTAAGTGGTTAATTCTGGTGCAACTTGTATAAAGGGGAGGGTAGTTTATTAGAGCTAGAACCTGCGGGTTCTGAAGCCAAATTATTCTCAGCATTTTTTTCTACAGACTAAAGGAGCAAGCTAATCATAGACACTGACATGGAAACTCTGGATCATCTCGATGTTTTTTTTTTCTTCTTGTTCTTTGTTCCTTGGATCCAAGAAGCAGCTAGTTGTAGTCATTAACTCACTGCTTCTTTATTTGTGGTTGGAGCTGCTACAGAGAAAGGCAAAGCTCTTCTTACAGGAACTCTCTATATAAAGTGTTTAGCGACTCACTGTGATATTTAATAATCCAAGAGAAAAAGGAAGGAAATAAACATTTATTAAGTGCCTACTATATGTCAGAAACTGTGCTAAGTGCTTTATAAATATTATCTCACATGGTCCTTAGAGCAACCCTTAGAAGTAAACATCTTTATCCCCATCTTACAAATGAAAACACTGAAGCAGACAGAGATTAAATGACTTCCCCAGAGTCATTCAGCTAGGAAGGAGTGAGGCTAGCTTTGAATTCACATTTTCCTAAGCCCAGTGCTCTTTCTGTCTGTCCAAACTAATTGTAAGAGAGAACATGCTACACTCTATCGTGGACTTTGCTGGTACTATCAGTTTTCTAGTATTCCTCAAGACTGATCCAAGGGCCAGACCAATCCCTTATCCTTATTCCATGCCTAAAGCCCCTGTTCCTGGGGAGTCTCAGACTAGAGGATCTCTTGAGCTCTGGAGCACTGAGCTTCAGTAATGATAAAGTCAATCTTGTATTCACACTATCACACGTCAGTATGGTGAAACCTCAGGAAGAGAGGACCCACAAACTGATCAAGAAAAGACAAACCAGCCCAGCTTGAAGAAACAGAGCAGTTTAAAGTTTTCCATGCCAATCAATGTTGACATTGGGCCTGAGGGTGGACATTGCACTTTCAGTCTTGACAAGATAGGATGTCCCATCTCAAAAAATCCCAGCAGCAACAAAACAGAAACTGATCCAGGGAAATTCTAGCATTAGGACAGGGAATTTCTTCCTTTTTTAAATCTTTGATGATCTCTGAATCCTAGTTTGAAGCATGCAGGAGTCTACCTGCCCTCTTGCTCCCTAGGCCTGCTTCACCCCTGGATGCAGAAGCCTATAACATGATCCCTAATTACATTTTCTCATTCTTTGCCACTAACATGATATCTTGAGACTATAGAATCATAAATTTGAACTAAAAGTTAAATTAGCATCTAACCTAAATTCTTCTTCCAAGGTCAAATTACTTGCTCTGTAACATACAACTTTTAAACAGGAGAGTTGAGGGTCAAACCAGAGTTCTCTGATTAGACAGACTTATTCTTTTCTCCAAATCATGCTATGAAGGATCTGTAACTCCAATTTCCTGACCAATCTAGCCCAGGCTCAATCTCTTACTCAGTTTAGGCTGAGCTCATTATCCATCTTGAGCACCTATGTGCTGCAAAAGCAGTTAAGTCCTGCCCATGAAGAATCTAAGGCTGGTTGATATTTTGATCTTATGGGTTACTAATACCAAAAAAATTCACCCCCTACTGACCAATCTTTTTGACTAATATAATAGGCTATACATGCAACTGCACATCATAATACAGGTGACACACATTCTTCATACCTTTATTTTCCCAGTAAGTGTAGATTGCTATGATAAAAGCAGGCAGGTGGTGCTGTGGATAAAATGCTAGTCATTTGGTCTCAAACACTTACTAGCTGTATACCTCAGTTTCTTCATCTGCAAATTGAGCCAGAAAGGGAAATGACAAACTATTCTAGTATCTTTGCCAAAAAAAAAAAACAAAAAACCAGATAGGGTCACAGAGATTTGGATATGACTGAAATGACTGAAAAACAGCAAAATTGACATGTGGAATTCCATTAAAAATATTATATATTGCTCCCTTTATTGACAGTATTCTTCCTCTTAAGGAGAAGCATCATAGTCTGGTAGATAGAGCTCTGGACTTCCAATCAGGAAGCCCTGGATTCAAATCCTGCCTCATACTCACAAGCTACATGAACTTTCATCTCTCTGATATAAAAGGGGATAAAAATAGAACCTATCTCACAGGGTCATTGTATGATCAAATGAGGAAATATATATAAAATGCTATATGAGCATCACTTATTATTATGAGGCTTCTAAGTGGTCTACACATCTTTGCCCTCTTTCATTTTTTAGTTTCAGGTTGCATTTTCCAAAATAGTTTCTTCCATCTTTTCCTGTGTCCCATCTACATTAAAATCATGGTGTAATGCTATAAAAATGTCAGGAATGCTAGAGCCTCAATGAACTGTGACTGGCAAGCAAAACTAGGAAGAATAAAAATGTTTGGATTTTGCTATGTTAAAAGAAAAAGAAGGTTAGAAGAAGGTTTAAGACTTTTGCTTGCTGTGGATAGGACAATGAAATGAAATATCAAAAAGAAGCCAAAGCTGGTCTATCCTTGGTTTGCTTTTGTTTTATCTGCCAATGAGACTGTACTTTGCATTAGAAATGATGGAGCAGAAATAATTAATAGGGAAATAGGGGCAATTCCCTATTTCTTAAAGAGGCCTATTCACTGAATGGGCATTACCTCCCTCTAAGAGAATACTTGAAAAGGCCTTACTTAGCCTAAAAGGCCAAGGTCTCCCACTGCATCCTGGGCCATCTCCAGTCATCCTGATGAATATCTGGTCACTGGATCCAGATAAACCCAATAAAAGTAAGAGGATCATAAATACCCAGTTGTCCTTAGTGAATTCAAGTCACCTCACCCAGATGAACTTCATCCTTGGATACTGAATGAACTGATAGAGGCAATTAGTAATCTATTGTTAGTGATATTTGAAAGATTACGGTAAACAGGAGTAGTACCATCATTAAAGAAGGACAAATAAAACATGCTGATTTAAAGAAAAGGAAAGAGAGGAGTCTTCAAACTCTGACTTTGATTCCTGGGAAAATTCTAGAATGAACCATTAAAGACATGATTGTTAAACATCTTCAAAGGATGTTGATTACAAGGAGCCAGTGTGGTTTCATTTAGAACATTCCAGTCTAGACTATGAAATTATCTTCATTTTTTTTGCCAGAATTACTAAATTAGTAGATATAGAGAATGCACTGATAGTTTGCCTTGATTTTAACAAAGCTTTTCCTAAAGTATTTTGTACTTTTCTTGAGGAAAAAAATGAGGAGACATGGACAAGATGATAATACAATGACATGAATTCAAAACCAATTAGAATGTCTGGTCTCAAGGAATAGTTGGTAATGGTTCAACATCAGTGAGGAAGGAGGTGTTCAATGGAGTGCTTCTAGATCTTGTGCTCCAAAGTCTATTTCTAACAATGACTTGAATAAATATTAGATGTTCCCCTAAAACTAAAGTTAATATAAAATGAAAACATTGAACAGCAGAGTTTGAATCTAATATAAAATGAAAACATTGAACAGCAGAGTTTGAATCTAAAAAGATCTCAATAGACTAAATATAATAAATTGAAATTCAATAGAGATGAATGTAAAGACGTATATCTGCATACCAAGGATCACAAATTTAAAAGATGGAGGACTTGATTGGACAAAAGTCCAAAGAAAGTCTGGAAATTATAGTGGATTACAAATTCAATTTTTAGTCAGCAATGTGATATAATAGCCATTAAAGCCAGTGTCATCTTGGTGTTAAGAGGAACATAGCTTTCATGAATAGGGAAACCATGGTCCCATTGTACTTTGCCTTCACCAGGCACTATTTGAAGTACAATGTTCAGTATCAAACACCACAATATAAGAAGGACATTGATAAACTGAGGAGTGTTCAGTGGACAGAAATAAGGATAACTTAGGACCTTGAATATATGTCATATGAAGATAGGCTAAAGGGACAGCATATGTTTATCCAACAGATGTGGGCAGACATGATAGCTGTATTCCAGTATTTGAAGGGCTCTTCCTTTTACGGAGAGATTAGACTGCTTCTATTTGTCCCCAGAGAGCAGAACCAAGAGTAAAGAGAGAAAAATTACAAAGAGACAAATTCAATTTTTATTTCAGGAAAAACAGAGCGTTTGAAAAAATGCAATGTACTACCTTGACAAGTAGAGAGCTGCCCTTGTAGAAGTACTTACACAGACCATTTATTGAACATGTTATAATTCTTTTTGTGCATGAGCTGCACTACGTGACCAATGAGGTAAATTGCAACTGGCAAAATTCAAATGTTTATATTGACTTACTTTGGTGGATTTTATCAAATTCCTCATGGAACTTTTCTGCTTTTTAAATATTCTGTTGACACAAGCTATCACTTATGCAGCTATATTACGAGAGGCAGACTGGTGTAGGGGATTGATCAACGAACTTGGTGTGAGAAGATGTAGGTAAGGATTCTGCCTTAGATATTTACTAGCTTTGGAATATTGGGTAAATCTCATCTAATCTGGACCCATAGTTTACTAATCTACAAAATCTCCAAGGATCCTTCTACTTCTAAATGCATCATGCTACAAACTATCTTTAGAGTGATTTACTTCCTTACACTCATCATGGACTAAGCAAGGTAAGATATCCAAACATTCTGTGAAATAATGTTTCTTATTGACTTTGGACACAGTACAAACTCCCCTAATTGCTTCTCCAAGAAGATTCTGAGCGTTGCCTATCCATTTATGTTAAACTTTTTAAGTGTTTATTGTTTTTATTAATCGTGAAAATTTTAATATTGATGTGCTTCATTTCATCCAGCAAATGTTGACTTTGTTATTGAACACTATCACAGATTAGGAGAACCAACGTTTAGATGAATAAGTGTTCATTAAGATACAGCATATAATCACATAAGGACAATGTGATTATTAGTATCTTCTACCCGCTTTAACACAGTTCTGCCGCAAGGGCAGAAGCAGACATGGACCACAAAGGCTTGAGGACTGCTTTGTATTTTGATCTAGTTCATGACCAAAGAGAAATTACCACTTTGTGGCTGACTGAGCCCCTCCTTGCTTAGTGTACTCATCTTTGGATCAATGAAAGAGCCTTCCTTTCAGACATAATAGAATCTTCTAGAACCTCTTCTACATTGATATAACCTACAAGAACTTAGTCACCTCCAAGAAATAATAAAGAACTTCGGTGGAAGGATTCAATGAAACACATTTTAAAAAATATTAATCCTTACTTTGCCCATTTCTCTAAAAGAAAAAAAAAATGACAGAAGATTATTATCTATAGTTCAATATTATTAGCTATTTGAAATGATAAAAAGAATGGATTCAAGCAATGTGGAAAGACTTGAATGCACTGACACAGAAAGAAGAGGGCAAATGGTGTAAATTCCAAGGAGGGTGACCAGGATGTAGAAGACACAGGAAAATATGCCACATGCTTATAAGTTAAAGGAGCTAAGAACATTTAGAATAGAGAACCAGTAGGGGCAATGTGATAGCTTGACAGTTGTCTTCAGGTAACTGAAGAATTGTCATATGGAGGAGGGAATCCATCTGTCTCTTGGTCCCAAAGGACAAAACTAGGGACAACGGTAGAAATTATATGGAATAAGATTTCAGTTCTTTGTAAGGAAACCTCTCTTATTTCTATATAAAGGCTATAATTATTATTGTTATTTTGTGTGGGCACATAATACATTGAGTTTCCTCATATGTCATACGAAGTATATCATACTGTCTGGCTGGATGCATGACATCCTACCTGTCACCCCAGAAAGTGTTAGCTGCTAGCCTGGTCACCATCTAGATAGTCTTCCCTTTTCAGTGTGCAATTCTGTATGTAAGAGTCACTAATGGTACCCTCTGCCACTTTTGCACCTCCAATCTCTGCAACCATTGAGGGTTGATCAGTAAAGGAAACCTATCATAACTGACACTACCCAGAAATGCAACAGCCTATTTCAGGACAAAGGGACTTCAAGCAGTGGCTGGATGACCTCTTTTTATTACAGAGGAACTGGTACTAGATGAATTTTGAGATCATTTGCAGCTCTCAGTTTCTATGATTGCATGTGGGTATGCCCCAGGAAATATGGTTCATGTAGAATAACTGACTGCTGTGTTTTTTCAGGAATATCCCCATCTTCCCTGTTCCACATCACTCCTTTGACTACTAATAGGAATAAATGCCTCATTTTCAGGTTTGGGGAGGACCTCTCTCAGGATCAACAGCAACTCCTGGATGGAATCACAGAACTGGATATCAATACTGGTGGATTGCCTTCTCAGCTTCTGGTTCATGGGGCCTTGGCCTTCCCTCTTGGGCTAGATTCTTCCTTTGGTTGTTTCTTGGCAGCTGCTCGCTATGGCCGGGGTCGAGTGGTGCTTGCTGCTCATGAGGGCATGCTCTTTGCCCCCAAGCTGGGCCCTTTTCTGTACAATGCTATTACTTGGCTGGCAGGTGGACAAACAGGCATAATTGGGGTTAATCCTAATCTTAAAAAGCTATGTTCCTTCATGTCTGAAAGAGGCCTGAAAGGCAGTCTAGAATCCCATCTGACCTCTGGTTTAAGTGTCTACTGCTGTTCAGCTTACAATGACAAAGAGGCTAGGAAGCTGCATGAGTTTGTGGCAGAGGGTGGAGGGTTACTGATTGGGGGCCAAGCCTGGTGGTGGGCCTCTCAGAATCCTGGCAAGACTGCTGTGGCTGATTATCCTGGAAACCACATCCTCAACCCCTTTGGTCTTAGCATCCTAGGTTGCAGTCTAAAAAGTGGTCAGTTTCCTGTCCTTGTGCCTGGCAAAGGGAACTATCACTTCCGCTCAGCATTGTCTCAGTTCCAGGATGAAGTCAAAGGAAACAAGATCTTGCCAAAAGACTGGCAGTCAAAGCTAAGGAAGGACTGTGGGGCCTTCCTGAAGATTCCTGCAGAGGGAATCCCTGCCTATGCCTCCCTACATAGATTCTTGAGGAAAGTGCTCAAACAAACTGGTCTTCCCAGTGTCAGTGAGCATCATCCTGTGAACAGCAATTCCTGTGAGGCCACCCTGCTCTGTATGGCCACTGAGCTTGCTCAAAATGGGACTGATTGCTTTTCACTGGTCCACAGAGCTAGTAATGGGACTTGCCCTTCCCAACTCTACTCCCCAGGACCCCCTGTCACCATGGAGATCAATGGTACCAGTCCAGGTAAAGATGGAGGATGAGGGCCAATGAATAGTTGGGAAGGACTGGGCTGGATGAATCCAGGAGGACATCATAGGACTGAAATTGTCATAAAACCCTGTCCCTTTAAGGTGATAGTGCTTGAGTTACTGGGAGAAGTTGGAGAATTAGCAAGTAGGGAAAGGACTGGGCAATCTGAGGTTTAAAGAGAGGATAGCAAGTCTCTGGGAGGAGGTGTGAAGGCTCCAGAAGGAAATTTGGGGTCCTGGAAAGGGAATATAAGAATTCTTGGGGATGATATCAGGGCTCTAGAAATGGATATGAGGATAGTAGGAGGGTATTGGGGCAGAGAGAGGGGAGAGCCCTGAGAGGTGATGTAGGAGATCTGGGTGAGGTAAGGAGAATGAGAGGGTCAAGGCAGGAGAATTCCATCCATTATTATATCTTTCTTCAGCTGTTACTGTATGGGTAAGCACTGGACTCTACCTCCCTGAAGGCTTTACTGCAAACATCAGGATGCCATGTGCTGCCTCTACTGGCCTACAGGTAATTCCCCTGTGCCTGCCCATTGCCTCGCCTATGTTTGTAAATCCTCATATGCCTGCAGCCACCATATTCATCCAGTTCTTTTTTTTTGTTGTGTTGTTGCTTTAAAAATTACTTTTTTATTGAGAAGAATTTGTTTTCTTTTTCCCAACTTTCATTCCTTAATTTAAAAAAAAGAAAGAAACAAAGAAAGAAAGGGAAAAGAAACCATGTTAATACATATGCATAGTCAAGCAAAGAAAATTCCCACATTGGCCACGTCCACAAATGTATATTAAGTTCTGTATCTCAAACTCACCTGTCAGGAGGTGGACAGTGCATTTCATCTGTGGTCCTCTTGGGTCATGGTCTGTAGCCTTGGTCAGAATTCTCAAGTCTTTCAAAGTTATTTTTCTTCATAATGTTGTTTTTATCTAAGTCATTCTCATTCTGCTAACTTCATCCCATCAGTATCTACAAGTATAGCTAGTTTTCTCTGAACCCATCCATTTTGTCAGTCAATACACATTTATTAAATGCCTACTATGTGCTAGGCACTATACTAAGTGATCCTCTCTCAGAGTAAAATAATATTCCATTAAATTCATAAACCATAATTTTTTAGCTGTTCCATGGTAGATGGCGACTCCACATGTTTCTAGTCTTTTGTTATGTAAAAAGAGCTGTTATAAATATTTACATATATGTATATATAGGTTCTTCAATTTCTTTGGGGTATAGGTTTTGTATTAGTATAGCTAGGTCAAAGGATATGCACAGTTTAATTGCTTTTTAAGGGACAGTTCCAAATCTCAGAATAGCTATACCAGTTCTCATCTCCACATTACAGTACCTATTTTCCCACAGCCCCTCCAAAAACCTGTACCTATGAATACACCTCCACCTTCTTCTTCTCATCCCTATTTCCCTCCTAGGGTTACTTTCAGGCAAAATGACCTGCTTTCTAAACCAGATTCTGTCCTTTGAGATAGTATATCTGAAACATCAAGGAATCCAAAAAGTGTAGGATGTGGCATGTCTTATCTAGTAGCAAGAGATGTTCAGAAAAGTCTGTACTTTATTTTTGGGAGCATCAATATCTCTTCAACATAAAACGTTTCCTTATGACAAATAGTTATCAAGTTTGTCACACTATATTCTCATTCTATACAGATTATTTTCTCTAAAACAGACAGCGAGGGACAATTTGTGATATGTTTCATCTCCTAATGTCATCATTGAAAGTTGAAGTTATAATTAGAACATGCCATTTTTCCTTAACAGCTCATTATAGATTTGTCACCCATGATTTTGTAAATCCTTACTGAGCCCATGTCATTGTTTGACATGTATGAGCCCCTGGGAGTCTTGAGTCACTACCTGTCAAATGCTCATAATTCAAAGCTAATTCTTCATAAAAGACGTTGATAAATGATCTAGCCCACACTTTTCAGTGGTTGCTAGCTGTCCTCATGACTCCCCCTTTCCCAGGTACAAATTGGCTGCCACTCTGATGATCTCAGTAGAGCCAATAATCTTTGCCGAGCACCTGTGGTGATTCACCGATGCTGCCTGGACAGACCAGAACTGTCAGTTTCCTCCCTCTGGGGGGGCCTCATCTATATACTTGTGCCCAAGGGCAGTAACCTGGGTCCTGTGCCAATCACCATCACTGGAGCTGTGCCTGCTCCTTACTTCAAGCTGGGTAAGTAAAGGCTTCATGAAAACCAAACCCAAGGGTAGCTGAAGAAAGCGCTAAAGAATTATAAACTGAGTTATAGAGGAGGAAAATAACGTAAATTGAGGAAAATGAAAAGAATGTATTTGGTGGGAGAAGGAGGAGATGTCCTATATTAAGGTTGTGGGTGGGGCTTCATGGAACTGTGTCCATGGAGAATTCAAGGGAGTATGAGAACAGGTGATGAGGGATTGGTCTTTTGTTTGCAGAAATGGGGATAGAATGCATACCAAAGATGAGAGTAGAAGAAAAAGACACAGAATTTAGAATCAAAGGACTTTGAATTTAAATCCTGACTCTTTTATTTAGTAACTATGTGATATTGATTACCTTAGCTCTCTCATCAGTAAAATGAGAGAATTATCCTAGATCCACAAATATATTTTAAAGAATATTTTGATAATTCTATTTCAGCACAATTGACATCCTTTGTAATTCTATGTATTTTATTTTATGTATCTAAAAAGTGAGGAATTCATAGTTCCCAAAGGGGCCCACGTCACAAAAAAAGGTTAAGAACCCCTGTAGCTCTAAATCTTTGATCTCTTAGTGTTACTCTCCCACTGAAATAAAAATTTCAACTTTCAGCCTTAGAAGTGGAAAAGTTAAGGAGTACTTAAAATGGTGTAATGTCCAGAAGGAGGGAGGTGAGACACACACTGTACCTTAGCTCATATATTGGATCTTTCCTAAAACTGTGATCAGAACTACATTTTAGGATAGACAGTAATGAATTGTACCATAGACAAAAAGTGGCTTGGGATGGTGAGATGACTAGAGGGTATGTTAGATGGGTATTAATTGAAAGAACTGCTAATATATAGCCTGAAAGAAATAAGACTTGAAGGGATATGGTAGTTTTCCAATATTTGTTGGTTACAATTAGAATTGTTTGTGGTCTATTTGGGCTCAGGGAACAAAATTATGAATAGGCAGCATAATTTACAGAGGCACATTTTGTCTCAATGTAAGGAAAAAGTCTTAACAATTAGATCTGTCTGAAAGTGAAATGGATTGTCCTGGAAGATTCCAAATAACCCAAAGTGGGGAGATCTTCAAATAGAGACTTATCAGGAACAGAGAGAAGGGAATTCCTGTTCCTGTTCAGGTGCAGGTTGGATTAGATGACCTCTGAGATTCTGTGACAGTCCCATTAACCCCACCATCTCTGTCCAAAGGGGAGACACCTCTGGAGGAGTGGAGGAGCTCCATCCGCCACTACCCAGTGCCCTGGGGGGAGCTGGTGACAGACAATATCATCCTGACAGTGCCATCTGAACATCTTCAAGACCTGGAAGACCCAGAGCCATTACTTCATCTCTGGGATGAGATGATGGAAGCCGTGGCCAGACTGGCATCCATAAGCTTCCCTTTCCCTCGGCCTGAGAGGATCGTGGCTGATGTACAGATCTCAGCTGGTGGGTGTTCTGAAAGTTTGGAAAGGAGATCCTTTGTGCATGTGACATTAGGACACAGTTCACAAATATTAGTTATTCATTATCTTCTCTATGTATCATGCATTATGTTTGATGGGTGATAGTACAAGTGAAAAGGAGTTTATAAACTGGTTGGTAAAATAAGAGAAAAACACTGAAATTTCAAAAGGAACACAGAAATTAAATAATAGCATTCATTCATTCACTCATTCATCTTTCCTTTGCTCATTCAGCATTTATTGTGTGCCTCTGTGTGCAGCACAGGAGCTTTCACAGAGTATTACTGGAGAAAGTAATTGCTGTCATTTCAAAGAATGGGCTTCAGTACATAGTGGAAGGATTCAGGAGCCTTCAGTGGAGTGTGTAGGAAATGAACTAGACCTTGAAAAATTGGTAGAAGTCAGGTAGGGAGAAGTATAGACAAGTCAACCAAGCAGTAAGCATTTATTGTCTACTGAGTGCCAGGCACTATTCTGACATAAAAAGAAAAGATAAAGATAAGCTCTCCTCTCAAGGACCATATATTCTAATAAGGGAAAATAGCTTGTAAACACCCAAATATGGAAAGGATCTATGCGGGATAAGTTGGAGATAATTTCAGAGAGAAGCACTAGATTAAGGGATTCAGCACTTATTACACAGCCCTAGACCAGCAACAAAGGCTGCATAAATGGGAAAGAAAAATCCTCATTCTTCACTTTGGGAGAATTCACAATATAACTGAAGTTGGACATAAGAAAAGGGAAACCACCCATGCTGTTCCTATCTTCCCAAACTATAGATGGGATATACTAATGTATGAAAATGTATAAAACAATAGCTAGCATTTATATAGTGCCTACTATGTTAAAAAAAAAAAAGCTGTGCTAAGTGTTTTACAAATATTATCTCATTTTATACTCACATCAACCCCAGGAAGTAGGTGCTTTTATTTATCCTCATTTTACAGCTGAGGAAACTGAGGCAAATGGAGATTAAGTGACTAACCCAAAGTCACACTGTAGTCTCAAAGCTAGTGTCTTGCATTGGATTTGAACACAGATCTTCCTGACTCTAGTCCCAGCACTCTATTGACCATATAACCTAACTTCTAGAAGAAAAGAAAACTTAGCCCAATACATGGATCATTATGGTGCAGGTGTACAATTCCAAAATTGACAGAATGATAGAGGTGCATAGAAACAATAGAACCCTTATGTGAGAGATAAGAAATTGGGGTTGGACAGGGGAAATGGGGAAAAAAGTATTCTTCCCTATTTTGACTAAGTAAAGAGAAGTCATCTGTTCTCATATAAGTGTGAAAATGTTGGGGATGAGAGAATATAGGGGAGAGATGCATTATGAGAATAACCTAGAGATGACAGATTGGGCTCTCTCATACAGAAATCTCTGCCTTCTCTTCTTTCCTCCACTCCCCAGGCTGGATGCATTCAGGATACCCCATCATGTGCCACAAGAAGTCAGCAAAGGAAATGGTCACTGTGAAGAAAATAAGGTCTAATGGCCTCTGGGGCACCATCCATGAGCTAGGGCACAACCAGCAACGACAGGCCTGGGAGTTTCCCCCACATACAACTGAGGCTACCTGCAATTTGTGGTCTGTCTATGTACATGAGACAGTGCTAGGCATCTCCCGGAACAAGGCCCATCCTGCACTGACTCCCTCAAAAAGGGAGAGCAGGGTACTAGAATACCTGAGAAAAGGAGCTCCTTTAAAAGAATGGTGCGTTTGGACAGCACTGGAGACTTATCTGCAGGTATTGGAAATGAAGTGGGGAAGAAGGGAATACTACTACTACTACTACTACTACTACTACTACTACTACTACTACTACTACTCTAGCATTTATATAGTGCCTCAAGGTTTACAAAATACTTTTTATAGGTTTTCTCATTTGGTCCTGACAATGACCCTGTAAGGTAAGTATTATTATTATCCACATTTTCCATATGAGGAAACTGAGGCTGAGAGAGTTTACATGATTTGCCTGAAGTACCCATCCATATCAGGTCATGGGATCCTATCTGGGTTTTCATGATGCTAGATATCTTATGGCTGCTTCTCTGTGTCTTACGTGTATAGCTGTAAAATGGGAGTGATAGCCCCATCCTTAACTATCTCCTAATGAGAAGGCGAAGATAAATGAGGGAGTAGAAGAAAAGTGTTATGCAACGTTTCTTTAAGGGTCTCCACAGAAGAAAACATTCTAATTTATGTAGCCCAGACAAATGTTCTCTTGAGTAATTATAAAGATCCTATTGAACATTACAATAAAGCATTCTTTGTAGGTCTGGTCACAAAGGATATCTCTTTGTGCTATTATGATGGCACTATTATTGGTATTACTATAGTGTTATTTCATATGGTATCCATGGGTCATAATTTGACTAAGGCCTAATTTCCACTAGAGTGATTAATCATTCTTGGAAGCAGGCACTTACCCAAGGTGAATAGTAGAGAATAAGACTGATTGATCATGTCTAAATGGATGTTTGGTGCAGGAAAGGAAGGAATCCTATTCACATGGTATGAATACGGCTAATGTTCATGAGGAAGCCTCTTACCACAGTAAGGTGGAATCACTGATGCTCACTTGCTGGGTTGTCTCTGGAAACTTAGACCCTTCACTCTGCCCCCTTTTCTCTTTGTCCTCTCTCAGCTACAGGAGGCCTTTGGCTGGGAGCCTTTCATCCAGCTCTTCACTCAGTACCAGACCTTATCTGGGGTGCCCAAAGACAATGCTGGCAAGATGAACCTGTGGGTGAAACAGTTCTCTCACCAAGTGCAGAGGAATCTGACCCCATTCTTCCAGACCTGGGGCTGGCCTGTCAAGGATGAGGTGACTGTTTCCTTGGCCTGCCTGCCTGAATGGCAGGAGAACCCCATGAACGTCTACCTTCTCATGAAGAATTGAAGGATGGCCAGCAGGTCCAGGATGTCTGTGGGCAGGATGTATCTACATCTCCAAAACAAAGTCTATGGATTGAGTGGGAAATGTTCTGAGTCAACCCCATTCATTCAGCAAATATGTATCGTTCATCTTTGATGTCCAATATACAAAAATAGGTGGTACGGAGTAAAGTCATCAGGAGTGTACCCCCTATCTGAAGGAAAAACAAGCAAAACCACATGGAAAGTTGTACAGCAACACAAGTTAAATGACAATGAAGGTATTTCTTCCCCTTCAACCTCTAAAAGGGGCCTCAGAATCTATCACAAATTGGCACCATGTATTCCTTCCCTGGGGATCTGTTTTTGATTTAAATATGCTATCATTCATCAATATAGTATAATTGTGATAGCACTGGATTTGGTGTTGGGACATTGATTTGAATCCCATCTTTGCCATGTAACACAAGTATAACCTTGGACAGGTTGTTTAGTCTCCTTGGGCCTTGACTTTGTCTTTCAAATGATAGAATTGAACACAATGACCTCTAAGGTACCTTTGTCTCTAAACCCAGAGTCATGTATAATTCCTTCTTGATCCTGAGATAGCACAACCTTGAGATAAATTCAACTTATCTTTTTAGGAATCCAAAAATATTTTGTCTGAGCTTTTATTTTTGATCCATTGTTCTAAATATATGGATATGGTCCCAAACTGAGACATAGCTTTATCATAAGAATAAACAGGCCCTTTGGTTGTCATAGCTAGTTCACCCCCAACCTCTGATAGTGCCTATATAGAGAGTGTTTCAAAAATCTTAGAGAAGTTTTAAACTTTTGAAAGCTTAAACTCCATTAAGACTTTGGGGATGTAATCTTAGGGTGCCAGAGTGACATGTAGAACTTCTTATGAAGAAACCTGCTTTTTAGGTGATACTCAGGACCTTCTCTAAGTTTTTAAGGTGCCATTTCAGGTAGCGCCAGTCCATTCAATAGAATATTATACTAACTTTTAAAGGAAGGATTCTGGAATATTCCCTTCAGCTACAGGAAAAGGATGGTAAAGTTACAAGTTGTGATGATAAAATATATTATGGTTTGCACCCCTCAGTTCATTCCATCAGCCAATATCCTGTGCATGAAGAAAACAGTGGTAGAGATTACGTTGATACAAACTGAGAAAACTAAACTAAAAGATTTTCTCTCTGTGGCTTGGTCACCTCAATAAACATTGTTTGTTTTTATGTGTGTTTTATGTATGTTATTATGTGCCTACTATGTGCCAGGAATTGTGGGTATTCCAGGTATACCTGGAATAAAAAAAATAGAGGCAAAAGGCAGACTTGCTCTCAAGGAGTCACACACACACACACACATATACACACACACACACACACACACACACACACACACACACACACACACACACACACCCCAGGATAAATAGGAAATGAATTGAGGGGTTGGGAAAGGTTTCCTGTTAAAGATAAGATTTTAGTTGGGACTTAAAAGAAGTCAAACAAAGAACTGGAAATTGAAAGGATGGCCGTCAATTAGGGAATGGCTGAATAAGTTGTTGTATATGAATGTAATGTTATACCTTTGTTCCATTGTCCCTCGTTCGGTTCCAAGAACTGAAACTGAGTGAAGTGAGCAGAACCAGGAGAGCATTGTATACAGTAACAGCAACATTGTGTGATGACCAACTTTAATAGATTTACCTCTTCTCAGCAATGCAATGATCTAAGACAACGCCAAAAAACTCTTGATAGAAAAAGCTGTCCACATCCAAAGAAAGACTTTGGAGTCTGAATGCAGAATATGAATGCAGAATACTATTTTCTCTTTTTTGTGTGTTTTTTCTTCCTCATGGTTTTTCCCTGTTCTGATTTTTTTTCCACAATATGACAAATGTGGAAATATATTTAATATGATTGTATGTATATAGCCTATATCAGATTGCATGTCATCTTGAGTATAGGGGAGGGGAAACAGGAAAATTTTAGAACTCAAAATCTTATAAAACTGAATTTAAAAAATAAAAAATAAATAACATTTTTTAAAAAGAAGCCAGGGAAGTCAATAGGTAGAGATGAAGAGGGAGAGTAGTTCAGCTACAGCAGACAACCAGAGAAAATACCTAGGGCTGAGAAATGGTATTTCTTGTTCATTGTAGAGCCAGGAGGAGACCAGTGTCACTGCCATGAAGAGTATGTGCCTGGGAGTAGGATTGAAAAAAGACTGAAAAGGTAAGAGGGGGTTAGGTTATGAAGGGCTTTGACTGCCAGAGCATTTTGTATTTGTTCCTATGGGCAATAAGAGGCCACTGCAGTTTATTGAGTAGAGGGGTGATGGTCCTTTGGTGGTGAATAGAGAGAGAATGAATTGGAGTGGGAAGAGACCTGAGGCAGACAGACCCACTAGCAAACCAATGCAGCATTCAAGGCATGAGGTAATGAAGGCCCGCACTATAGTGGTGGTAACATCAGAGGAGAGGAAGGGACATATGCAAAACATGCTCCAAAGGTGAAATTGATGGGCTTTGGCAAAAGATTGTCATGTGATACAATGAAGGCATTACAAAAAAAATAAAATAAAATATGTACCATCAGACTCCGGACATCAATAGGAAGGTTGTGACGCCAGTGAAATTTGTGGAAGACTTATGTGACCCTAAGTCAGTGTATCCTTCGCTTTTCAGTCAGAAAAAAGCTCCTACTATGTGCCAAGCATTGTTCTGGAGGATATATCTTGATATTCTTGAGAATTAAGACATTCTTCTGATAAAGAGGAATTCAAACAGGAGAATGGTCCTGTCATCCATGTCACATATTTTCACTTGGTGTTTTCAGAGCTGTTTTAAAATTTTTTTATTTATTCTTGTTTCTTTTGATTGTTTCAATTTCCCTTTTCCTTCTGTTTACTTATGTTTCTCCTTTGGATTGAATTATGCTATTAGGCTACAATGAGGCAAGGCAGAGGTCCTGAGTTTTATAATATTTTTAATAATGGTGTATATATTTTTGATACTGTATATAATAGAGTATTACAATAATATAATATGTGTAATGGGATAATATATAATTAGCGTTACAGTACTTTCCAATACTGCATATAATACAGTATTTTATAATACTGGATTTGCTGCATAGTATCTGTGTGTCCTTGGACAAGTCACTGAAACTTTACACCTCAGTTTACTCCTCTGTAAAATGAGGGAGTTGGATCTCTAAGTTTTATTTCCAATTCTGAGTCTATATGGCTGTGACTTGTTTCTTCTGATTTCTTCTCGTTTCTTGTCTGCTGCTGTTGTTTTCTTCATCCGCTGCTTCCATGTTATTGTTACTTGGTAGGGCTTTATTGTTGATATAGTTTTAAGCCTTATGTTCTGAGTGCATATGAGACCTGAAAGGGACCTTCAAGAAAATCTAGCCCAATTCTCGTCGTTTTATAGATGAAAAAACAGACCTCAAGAAGTTAAAAGACCTGCTCAAATCATCCTGCTAGATAATGGTAAAGTCAGGATTAGAACCCAGGCCCCCTGGTTCTCTTATCATATGTTCCAGTAACTCTTCCTTCCAGAGCAGGTCCCACTATTTCATGAAAAGATTTTATTATATTAATTAATGGTGGCATTTTCTCATCATGGCAGCATAACCCTCCCCACCCTTTATTAGAGAGAGTATCTCCCTTGGTCTTAGGGCTCCCTCTTGTGTTCCTTGTCAGAAGAAATGTGTCACTTCCCAGTCCTGTTTTCTCTACTTGTAGTAAACTGTTACATGCATGAGGCAATTCTTAAATGAAACAGAAACTATTTCTACAAATAGAAAGGGAAATCATGTTCTCATCTGCTCTGCTGAAAAACATTAAATTGAAGCCTATAATTCAGCTCAGGCTAGTAGTACAAGCAAAGGAGGCCAGCCTCCAAGTAGTGAGGTGGGCATTGTGGAGGTTGTGTGCTATAATGGAAGGGATGCTAGATTTAGAATCAGAGCAGATGAGACTTATTGGTTAGACTTCCAGCACTGGTTCGAATCCCAACCTGCAGGGAAAATAAATACGATAATCTTGTGTTCCTCACCTTAATGATTTCCCTGGATTTGGGGACCTTTGTTTAACACTTGAGTTCAGCCTACCCTTTGAGCTGGGATCTCCATTTCTTTTCTATCAAGGGGGGGCGTGTCTTCTGAAGTTTATCTTCTTTATCTCTCATCCAGACTGAGAGTTATGTCTTTTACCAGACTCATCCATCGCCTTGCCTCCTGGTTTATCCTCTCTGTCCCTCTGTTCATACCAAGATTACCCTCTCGCATGTCCTTAAGCAGTATATCTGTCTTTGTCTGTAACTTCTACTTTCCTAAAAACTTTTCTTTAACTATTCTAACATCCCTGGTGCCCACACAAATATCAACTTCCTTGTTCTGTTACTCTCAGTCATTTGTTCTCTCTTGGGGAAACTAGAAAGGCACTTCTGCTTGTTTCTTAACAATGAACCCTTTCC
The DNA here is from genome assembly GCA_023548195.1 of Bettongia penicillata ogilbyi. NCBI lineage: Eukaryota > Metazoa > Chordata > Mammalia > Diprotodontia > Potoroidae > Bettongia > Bettongia penicillata. The sequence goes on from JAJHZJ010000026.1 coordinate 1,836,255, forward strand.
CTACATGAAGAAAACATCAGTGTGGTTAACTAAAGAAAATCTGTTGGGGAGCTGGAAATGAGGCAAGGGGGAGAAGAGGAGGGAAAGGAATTGCTGACAATCCTACACTTTTGTGTTTTTCTGACATAGTTAAAATCATCCCTTCTAGTCTATGCCCCATGGTTTAAACGTCCTTTATTCACGAATGCAATTTTTGCTTAGAATAAATCATACAGTGTAAAAGGTAAAGGAAATGAGATCAGGTAAGCCAGCCTCCTTTGATGGTGAGGTATCTTGAAGGACATGTGGTGCAATGCAAAGTATGCTAAATTTGGAATCAGAGCAGCTGAGGTGTCTAGCTCTGGTTTGAATCCCAGCCTGCAACTTGCTACTAGTTTGGGCAAGTCATGCAGTTCTGTTGCCCTCAATTTTGAAATGATCTTTTGACTCTACTTGGCCTATTAGTTTTGTGAATGTCCCCTCACATTTCTCTCAAACTTTAGGTCAAAGAGAGAGAATCTGATTGCCAAATTTAATATCCAATCTGAATCCCATGGAGACCATCTATTTCAGTTCAGTAAGAATTATCAATCTATTCTGAAGGCATATAGTTCTATACATCTTGGAATGTCAGCAGGCTGGGGAGGAGGACTTCATTTATTGTCACCCAATTCTCACATCTCTGCTTTCTGTACTCCCTATGTGGTATCGGCAACAGAAACCTTAGCTATGCTGGCCACTTTCTTCTCAGCTTTTCCATTTTCTTTTAATTTTTATATTTACTAGATTTCTTCATGTTTGTACTGTGTCTCTCCTGTTTTTTTTTCTTTTTCAGTTTTTCCCATTCAAGGGAAAACTCCCATTGTCATAACTGTAGGGACTCAGGGGCAGACAATCCTGTTCCCTCTGATCTTGGCATGTTCTCTGGGCTTTGAATCTGTGTCTGAAGCTAGATCGAGAGTACTTACAGTAGTCAGACATTGGCTGTGCTCCTCTGAGATCTCTTTCCTGGTTTGTGGGCCACAGACTTTCCTTTCCTCACAGCCACATAAATCTTTATCTTACTTACAATCACTTACAATTACAATTACAAATCAGTAATGGATTTCCAAGCAGAAACTTGTTCACCAACAATAATACAACCAACATTAAGCAAATAATTACAATTGATACCAGGAATACAAAGAGGAAAAAAAGGAAACAAGTCCCTGCCCTCTGGGTGTTCATGGTTGGGATGGATGTCTAGTAATGAATATAATTCAAGATAGAATATTATAAGGATGCAGGATAAAGGCAGATAAAGTGTTCCCTTAAACATGAGAATATTTTTTCTTGTGCTTTGTTTTGATTTGTTTTTTCTCATGGTTTCTCCCATTCATTTTAATTCTTCTACGCAACATGACTAATGTGAAATTGTGTTTAATAAGAATGTATGTGTAAAACCCATATAAGATTATATGTCATCTTGGGGGAGGAGGGAAAGGAGAGAAAATCTAAGACTTATGGAAGTGATTATAGAAAACTGAAAACAAATTAATTTTTAAAAAATGATGTGAAAATGTTTTTAGATGGGATGTCTTGGAAAGGACTTTGGAAAGAGGTAAGTAGCTCTCTGATGCTGAGTTTTGGAACAATAAAGAGATTTCAACAGGCAGGGATAAAGAGAAAGTTCATTGGCACGTCTCCCAGATTTGGGGTGACTTCCCTTATTATTGTAGAATAGGGCCACTTTTGAATAATACAATATAAAGTGGGAGCTGAAAGCCACCTTAAATATTTAGATGATCCATCAGGTCCTTTACAGCTCTAAACTGATGTTATGCAATCCCTCATTTTGTACAGGACAAAATGGAGGTCTAAAGAGTTTGGGACTTACTAAACACCTGGTATGTAGCAGAAGGGAAATGTGAGCCCAAGTCCTTTGGGTTCCACTTGCCCTCCCAGGTTGGAACATGAAATCACATAGTCAGCTACTGTAGCATAGAGGGACATCATTGCCTGTTGCATCCCTGACTTTGCTGACCTTCCTCAAAGACTTCCATGACCTCAGGAGCACGTACCTCCCCTTGTAGGTCAGCCGGCTCACCATCAGCTCACTGCTCACTCTTTTGGAGTTCTATTAGTGGGTTTCATGTAGATATAAACTAGTTAAAAGTTAAGTAACTCAAGTCTGAATGGAAGATACTGAGTGCTATGCTCAGTATGGCTTTTATTATCTCCTATAACTTGTCACAAGAGCCAATAAATGGATTTGTAGTACAAGGTTAGTAGCTTGGTCAGAAAGTACTATTCAGGGGAGACAGGGGTCAGCTAGGTGGCACAGTGGACAAAGCACTAGCCCTGCAGACAGGAGGACTTGAGGTCAAATGTGGCCTCAAACAGTTACTTACAACTGTGAAACCCTGAGCAAGGCTCCTCTGTTTCCTTGGGGGTAGAACCGCTGATTTGACTAAAGTACTCCTTAGGAAATCAAGGATAGATATTTTTGTTGCTGATGTTCAGTTGTCTGATACTTCTGATGACTCCATTTTGGGCTTTCTTGAAAAAGATGCTGGAGTTGGTTTTTTGGGAGTTTTTTTGCCATTTCTTTCTCGATCTCATTTTACAGATGAGAAAACTGAGGAACAGGATTAAGTGACTTTTCGGGTCCCATTGTTAATAAGTGTCTGAAGTCAGATTTGAACTCAGGAAGATGAGTCTTACTTATATTTAGATTTGGTTGGATTTTATATAGTTTGGATTTAACATTGGTTGAAAAATTAGACTAGATCAACAGACTATAGCTTTCTATGGCCTATGATCTCAAGTGGTTTGTACATTTTTAAGTACAATAAAATTTTATTTTAAAATATAAAATCTGATTTTAGCTGGTGGGCTATACAAAAACAGATGGTTTGATCCAAAGATCATAGTTTGCCAACCTTTGGATTAAACAAATAATTCTATGGCTATTTTAAAGAAAGACTAGCAAAATGACCCAAGAAGTACCCTAGCATTTTTCTATTTACCATTTTATGAATGACAGCATGTTTATCAAATCTGCGTTGATGAAAATCTAGGAAGGAGAACTAGCATCCAAAATTGTTGTCCAAATCTCAGGAAGTGATGTGTTGTATTGTGTCCTAGTTAGGTCCTATCAGGAATACTATATTCAATTCTGGGTATCATACTTTAGAACTTGGTGACTCAAATTACATAGCATTTATTGTTGGTCACACAAACAAAATAAAGGCAGAGATCTAGAACAAAGAATTGAGATGGATACACGGGATCCACTTAGGATTTGTGGTTCTTTTTCTGTGTCTCCTCTGACCCCTACCATTTTTATTTGCTGCAAAAGACATTGAAATGGAGCCTGTGTAATAACATCCTAAATAATGAAGGGGTAAAATAAGCAATAAAACATCTAACTATTGAAAAGAGAATAACAATTACATTTGGCATCTGCTCTGGAGCTATTTCCCAGGCTTTCATTTGCACTCATAATTTCTATTTCAAAGATGGCAACTGCTACCTCTATGAGTAGCATATATGGGAGCATATAAGCCCAAATCAGGGAGCTTCCCATTAGTAATCAGCTAGTCGACTCAATTAGCTTTCAGCATAGGCATCACTCAAGTAGCATTGGAAAAACAAGTTATAATTTCTGCCATGTACTCTTCCCCAAAAATAGAGTCCAGTGGGGGAAATGGGCACCAGATGAAAGTATAATAGTAGTAAAGTATGTGTGGAGGGTTTGCATGTGCCCAAGACCACTCACAGCCCTAGAACTCCAGAACCTTGATATCCTTTCTTTCTAGATTCCTGATGAAATTTTCTTCAGAGTGTGGTGATTGAACCCTGATCACCCTGTGCTATTAGACAAGGCTAGCTCCCAGTGGGGCATAGGATCTCTGCCTGATTGGTGGGGTTTAGCTAGGGTTGCTTCTGATAGACCACAGAATCTTTGCTAAATGGGTCAATCCACTTGATTACTGGGTCTAACCGTTTAATAGTTTCCACCAACCCCATTTCAGGCTCTTCTAGGAAGTGTCTGTATTCTTTTTTTTTTTTTTTAATTTTATTTATTTATTTAATTTTTTACATTCATGTTCACAAATTTTTGGGTCCCAAATTTTCTCCCCTTTTATCCCCTCCCCCCACCCCAATACCCCAAGCAATCTAATTTTCCCTATCTCCAATCTGCCCTCTCTTCTCTCATCCCTCCCTTCTCTTGTCTCCATCTTCTCTTTTCTTCTGTAGGGCCAGATGACTTTCTATTCCTCATTAACTGTATGTCTTCTTTCCTAGTTGCAACAACAATACTAAACAGTTGTTCCTAAAACTTTGAGTTCCAAATTCTCCCCATCCCTCCCTCCCCACCCATTCCTTTTGGGACAGCAGGCAATTCAATATAGGCCCTATCTGTGTAGTTTTGCAAATGACCTCCCTGATAGTAGTGTTGTGTAAGACTAACTGGATTACCATCCCTCCTAACCTGCCCCTCATTGTTTCTCTTCTGTCTTTTGATCCTGTCCCTCCCCAAGTGTTGACTTCAAATTGCTCCCTCCTCCCTTTGCCCTTCCTTCCATCATCCCCCCCCTTGCAATATCTCCTTCTCCCCCACTTTCTTATACTGTAAGATAGGTTTTCATACCAAAATGAGTGTGCATTTCACTCCTTCATTTAGTCAAATGTGATGAGGGTAAACTTCTTGTTTTTGTTTTGTTTTGTTTTGTTTTTTCTCAGCTCTCCTCTTTTTCCCTCCACTAAGAAAAACTCCTACCTGCCTCTTAAATGACATATAGTTACCCCCTTCCATTTCCCCCTCTTTCCTCCCACTACATTTCTCTCTCACCATTTACCTTAATTTCTTTTAAGGTATGGTCCCATCCTATTCAGTTCAATCTGTGCTCTCTATCTCTGTATGTGTGTGCATGTGTGTATGTGTGTGCATGCGTGTACATGTGTATGTGTGGTCCCACCAACTACCCAGATACTGAAAAGTTTTAAGAGTTAGAAATATTGTCTTTCCCTGTATGAATGTAAACAGTTCACTTCTGGTAAGTCCCTTAATACTTCTCTTTGCTGTTTACTTTTTCATGCTTCTTCTCATTCTTGTGTTTGAAAGTCAAATTTTCTTTTCAGCTCTGGTCTTTTCATTAAGAATGATTGAAAGTCCTCTGTTTCATTGAAAGACCATATTTTCCCTTGAAGTCTTATACTCAGTTTAGCTGGGTAGGTGATTCTTGGTTTGAGTCCTAGTTCCTTTGCCTTCTGAAATATCCTATTCCATGCCCTTCAATCCCTTAATGTAGAAGCTGCTAGATCTTGGGTTATCTTGATTGTATTTCCACAGTACTGGAATTGTTTCTTTCTAGCTGCTTGCAAGATTTTTTCCTTGAGCTGGGAGTTCTGGAATTTGGCCACAATATTCCTAGGAGTTTCTTTTTTTGGATCTCTTTCAGGTGGTGATTGATGGATTCTTTCAATACTTATTTTGCCCTCTGGTTCTAGAATGTCAGGGCAGTTTTCCTTGATAACTTCATGGAAGATGATGTCTAGGCTCTTTTCTTGATCATGAGTTTCAGGTAGTCCCATAATTTTTAAATTGTCTCTCCTGGATCTATTTTCCAGGTCAGTTGTTTTTCCCATGAGATATTTCACATTCTCTTCCATTTTTTTGTTCTTTTGGTTTTGTTTGGTGATTTCTTGGTTTCTCATAAAGTCATTAGACTTCATCTGTTCCATTCTAATTTTGAGAGAACTATTAAATTCAGTGAGCTTTTGAGCCTCTTTTTCCATTTGGCTCATTCTGCTTTTGAAAGCATTCTTCTCCTCATTGGCTTTTTGAACCTCTTTTGCCAATTGAGTGAGCCTATTTTTCAAGGTGTTAATTTCCTCAGCATTTTTTTGGGTCTCCTTTACCAAGGTATTGACCCATTTTTCCTACTTTTCTTGCATCTCTGTCATTTCTCTTCCCAGTTTTTCCTCCACCTGTCTAACTTGCTTTTCAAAATCCTTTTTGAGCTCTTCCAGGGTCTGAGCCCACCCACCACCCCCCTGGGATGTCTGGGGTACTGAGGCCCCGCCCTCCACGTCTTTCCCTGATGGCAAGGATACGTCCTCGTCATTAGATCCGAAGGTCGGGATCATTTGCATTTGTTGGAAAAAACTCTCTATAGTCTTATTTTTCTTCCCTTTTCTAGGCATTTTCCCAGCCAGTTACTTGATTTCTGAGATTCCTTTCCACCGCCGCCTGGATCCACCCAGCTAGTGCTTGGCCTCTGAGATTTAAATGGGCTTTCCTCCTGCCAGCTGTCAATCGTTGAGCTTTAGTTCAGGTGCTGGGGTGGGGGCAGGGCCACCTCCCTGGCTCAGTTCCCTCAGGGGCTTTATGTAGAGACTTTCAGGAATGGAGCGGGTGGGGGCGGGGTGGGGGGCCCACCTCCTAGGCTCAGTTCCCTCAGGCGCTTTATGCAGAAGCCTTCAGTAATAGAGCGGGGTGGGGGCAGGGCTGTCTCCCAGGCTCAGCTCCCTCAGGTTTTATGCAGGAACCTTTCCTAATGAAGATCCTGCCTGCTGCTGGGGGATTCCTGAGTCCCGGGCCGCTGCCGCCTCAGCCGCCGCCCACACCTCTGCCTCCGCTGCTTCCTGCCCCCGTCTCTGCCACCGCTGCTTCCTCCTGAGGGGGCCTGAGTCACGGAGACGCTCCGCTCCCCTCCTCCAACCCGGCCTTCTCTCTCACTGACCTGTAGCTTCTGTGGGCGGAGGGACTTTCCCGGCTGCCGGAGCTTCCGTCTCTGAAGCCTGCTCAGATCAGCTTCTCTGGGGCCGCGGCCAGGGCAGCGCTGGGGGTGGGGTCCACTTTCCGGAGTGCGACAGACCCTGGGGACGGGTCTCCAGGGCTCCCTGGAACGGAAATCTCTTCCACTCCGTTTCTGCACACCTTGTATTGACCCAGAAGTTATGGGGGTCTCTTTTTACATTAATTCTATGGGCTTTGGTTTCGGAGCTCGTAAACATGCGTCCTTCTACTCCGCCATCTTGGCTCTGCCCAAGTGTCTATTCTTTTAACAAAGGAGTTACTGTGTTCTTTCTGGAATGGCAGAGATCCTTGGTTTAGAATTATCAGAAGTTTCTCTATTTCTATTCTTTTAGGCAAGGAAGTAGGAGAGATATAGCCTCTCCTTTTAACAACTCTTCCTGGATTCAGGATATCAACTTCACCCTAAATTATAATGAATAACCAATACATTCCAGAAATCATCTCTTCAAGCTAGACCATCATTAGGCAATGACCATATGCTAAATAATTACCAAATAGCTTCAAAGTTCAGGGTTCCCTAGTTTTTATCTTTGGAATTTTTCCTATTTGATTAGCAAATGAGTAGCTAAAGAAAAAGTACTGAAGCAATTTCTGCCTTATCTTTACTAGATGCCAACTTGTCTTCATGTCTATATCTATATTCATAGTTATCACTATATAAAGAGATGTATATATTGCATATATTTATCTCTCCTACGTATATATGAAGAGAGGAAAGAGAGAATGGAGAGAGAAAGCAAAGGAGAAAGAATAGGAGAGGAGAGAGCTATTAAAAGTCTCAGATCCTTTAAGAGGTACAGAATGGTTTAGTATAATTGAAAGAGCTCTACCCTTACATCTCAGTGACTTGGGTCTTGCTACTATAACCTTCAACTTTACCATTTACATCCTCCCCTTAGTGAAAAAAATTTTAGTTATTGGAAATCACCTGGGAGAAACTAGGATGCCTATGGTTGTGCTGAACAGTAAATTTTTAGCATTTTACATAGCTAATGCAGTCAACACCAATTCAGTATAATGTACAATGTGCCTTCTATATGTGACAGATAACACATAGTAGAGTTGCACACAATAACCAAATGTAGAGGCCACCTCTAACAGCATCTCACATGAACATATAGCAGTAGCACACATCAGACAAATACATACCGTCACTATTGTTGGTATTGTTTGTCCTTCATTTTCAAAGATGAAAGATAACACAAATGTCTTGATCTATGTTAATGAAAGTTAAATGAAGTGGAACTGTGAAAGTCATCAGCCTCACTCTCTCTTCCAGAGTCATCGAAGTCCCATGGAATGATAAAAGTCAGGATGACTGGCAGTGGCCCAGGATGACCCTGGTTTATCTGAGGTTTGACCAAGCTCTAAGTGGTCCAAGACACTTGCTTCTGCTGCCTCCATCATCCCTGAGGCAAAGTGTTCTCATCTGCCCAATTAGGCAGGAGAAGTCTTCACATGCTTAGGTTAAGCATTCCTCTAACTCACCCACAGGTTTAAAGCCTGTTGGGCACTGTCAGTCTGATTTAGCCTGGGCTGTGGTTGCTGCTCATGCTACAGCTTCTTGAAACCACAGGTGAGAGTTGGGCACTAGACTTAGGATTTCATAAGTAGGAGATTCCATGGTAGGGAATTCTCTCAACTAGTGTAGGTCAGCACAATCTCTGCATCTTCCAGAGAGGTGCTCAAACAAATTGATTAACTTATTAAGGGTTACTTTATAAGAAGTAGCATTTGAACCCAAGTTCCTAGTTTCAAGGTTGGCTTTATCCACTATGTCATGATTCCTCACTGTGCAAATGCCTCTAGCTGAGAGAAGACAGACTGAGATTTAAGAATGATGTGTAATTAAGGTTGGCAGACAGGTAGTGTGTATAAAAGGACACTGCCTCAAATAAATGAGCAGACCTGCTTGTCAGGAAAATTATTTTAGTAGTTCTATGAAGGATAGATGGAAAAATAATGGGAAGGTAGATTAGTAAAGAAATTATTAACATAGTCCAGCTGAGGAGTAATGAGGGCTTCAACTAGATTGGCAGGGGTGGGAATAGAAAAGAGGGAACAAACAAGGAAGCTATTATAGAGATCAAAGCAAGACTTGGCAACTAATTGGATGTGCCCTCCTGATCCTTTGGACATCTACGAAAACCATCCTTGTTCTTCAAAGCCTGCAAGAACAGAAGCCCTGGGAGGTAGGGATAACTCTTCAGTGTATCCATGGAGTATTGGCTCATAGCCCAATTAAAAGATTTTTTCATGAGCACACAGTGCAAACTCTTGAGGTACCATGGCTGACAGGAAGTGATTGAAGGACATTTAAGTATGCTATGATGGGGTGGACAGGTGAAATTCTCAGCATTATAAACAGTCAGAAGCATGCCTTTGACTGGAATGTCAACTGGGCACGTCCTAAGGAGTAAAAGTAGGAGAAAGCAGCAGACCAAAAGAACTGAAAAAAATGACTAACTTTTTCAGCTTGATGTCTGAGAGAGTGATGATACCTTCATCCAAAATAAGGATGTAAAGATTTTGTGAGAAATATAATAAATACAATTTGGAATATGTTGACTTTGAGTTTTGGCAGGATAGTTAAATGGAGACAGTCATCAAGGCAGCTAAAATTGAGAGACTACAATTAATTGAAACTGGATGTGTAGATTTGGAAGTTATGTCTGGAAGTCAGTCAACAAGCAATCATTGAAAATATGGAGGGCAGGAAGAAGAAGAAACCATGAAAACACCCAAGAAGATGTAGAAGTAGATGGTATCATTGAGGCAGAATAAAAAGTTGAGAGCTAGGACATGTCTACCTTGGGAAGCACCTAGAGGAAGAAGCCCTGTGAAAGAGATTAAGAAGAAGTGGGAAGGAGTGAAGTAGAGTCAGAATGAAGCAATATCATGGGAGCCATGGCAGGAGGGAGTATCAAGGATGGGTGGTCATTGGTGCCGATTCTACAGAAGGGTCAGAAACAGTAAAGACTAAGAAGAGGTCTATGAAATTGTGATCTGGGGGTGGCTGGTAATTTGAGGCGGGGGAAGATTCTCAGTAAACTGGTTGAGAAGTCAAATTGCAGAGGATGAGAAGGGGGTGGTCTGGAAAAGGAGACATCAAGGGGTTGGTTACTTATTCTTGATATTTAGCAGTAAAGGGCGATAGAACGTGGACACTTGTTTAAGGAAATGCTAGAGACAAGGGAAGCGCAAAAACAGAATGGGAGGGGCACTGACTTCACGTTTTGGAGACCTGGGTTGAAATCCTTTATCTGATGCTTTACTAACGGTCTGACCTTGCCCAAGTCAAATAATTTCCCTGAGGCTTAGTTTCTTCACATGTAAAATGAGATGGACCTCCCAGTTTCCTTCAGTTCTAAATCTGTTATTATTTTAGGGTAGAGAGGCCTAGGTTTGTTTTTAGGTTGAAGAGAATAAGGTACTAAAGGGATTAAAGATGAAAAGAAACTAAAGCTTAGAATGGGGGGTTAAAGGGGTGTGTGTGTGTGTGTGTGTGTGTGTGTGTGTGTGTGTGTGTGTGTGTGACAGAGACAGAGACAGAAAAATGAAATGAAGAGACAGAAGGAGGGGCAGAAAAAGGCAAAAAGATGCAACAGAAAGAGACTGAGACAGGGACAGAGAAAAAAAGGAAGCATATGTTTAGTATATGGGTTGGAAAGTTATACTCTAACTAATGGTCAACAAAATAGTATATTTTAAAAGTTGTGTACAGGTGTTTACACAGGAATCTAACTGCATGGTTTTGTCATAAACCAGAAAGGGCTTTAGATTTGGAATCAGCAATCAGTGCTTCACCACACTTAGTGAGAAATCTGTTAACATTAATTGTACTGTGATATATCTATTGTAAAACAAAGAATTTGTCCTTACTGGAGCATTGTGCTATTTTCCCAGCATCAGGACATTATATTATCATACTATGGCTATTTGACTCAATGTTCAAGTAAAACACTATTGTGGAGACTGAGGGAAACCACTAGTTTTGCAGAAAATCCAGATTCCAAGGTTTGAATCAGAACTTCTTGTGTTCATCACTTCTTACTCTTAAATTAGAAAAAGTTTTCAAGAATAAAATATTTTAAGGCTCAGTTTAGATGCCACCTCCCCCATGAAACCTCTCCCGGTTGACTCAGTTGGTGATGTTTTCCCTGTTCACTTCTCATCCTGATATTACACACACATAGACACACACACACACACACACTTCACTTTTATTTTTTTTGAGAGGCAACATGTTGTAGTGGGCTATTAGGCCCTCTTCAAACTCAGGAACCAACGTATCAATTCATCTATCAGTCATTTACTAAGGACCAGGTATTGTGCTAGGGGCTGTTGTTTGTCCTTTTTCAAAGAGGGCCAATGACACCACTATGTCAAATATCACCATTCAGGCATACAAAGAAACTCTATCTTCTTTAGACTTATGAGTTCACCATAATATAATGTTCACCATAAATGTAAGTCTCTATTGCCCTCTAATGGTAACTCCTATGTTAACAGGTCTCTCAGTTGATTGCATAGCTTTGATTAAGCAATGTCTTCTTTGAAGCAAATACACTTTTATTGCGTTGAAAGTATATTTTTCTTGGGAGATCTTGATCCCATGACATAAAAATAACAACATACTTTCTAAACTTCAATTAACTTCTTTTTTATGCTACTAGTTGAGAAAACAGAAAGTTGAACTCTCTTTACAAGTCATTAGAGACAAAATCCTAACATTGTAGCAGATGGAGTATTATCATAGATAGAAAAGGGATGTCTGAATAGATACATGTCTCTTTTCCAAGCTCTGTCATTAGTAGATTTTTCTGGCATAGTTTTAGAGCCCACATGCCCCAAGATAGGCTAGAAGGGCTGATGTGAACTTATATAAAAAAGACAAGAGTGATCAGAAACTCTAAAATTTAAGACTAAGCAGACTGACACAAGTCATCTCATTTTCTGCTAGTCTTCATGATAGTTGATATTTTGGCTTTCTGTTTTATGCCACTTCTGAGTACTGTGAACAGTTCATTGAAACTTTTCTATCCAATGAGGTGGTGCAGTGCATAGAGTGTCAGGTCTGATGTCAGGAAGACCTGAGTTCAAATCCAGCCTCAGACACTTAGTAGTTGTTTGACCCTGGGCAAGTAACTTAACTTTGTTTGCTTCAGTATCATCTGTAAAATGAGCTGTAGCAGGGAAATGGCAAAATCCTCCATTATCTTTGCCAAGGAAACTCCAAATGGAGTCAAAAAGTGTTGGACACAACTGAAACGGCTAAATAGTAACAGCAATCACTTGACAACCACACTAAGCTCTTTCTTAGTGAGCCAGTTAGATGAGGCACTGCCCCTCAAGCTAAGATGACTCGCTTTAAATCCTGCCTCAGACATTTACTCAGAGTGTGACCCTAAGCAAGTTCCTTAACCTCACTCAGTCATGATGTCAATCATCTATAAAATGGGAATATTAATCACCTCTACCACACAGGTTGGTGTGAGGACCAGTTACCGTTTATATGCTTTAAGGATTGCAAAGCACATGTCCCAAATGTTAGCTTACAACAATCCTGTGACTTAAGTGTTAATATTATCCCCATTTTACAGACAAAGCTTTTTCGATGGAGGGAGGAGGGAGAAGGGGGGGAGATGAGAGGGAGAAAGTGAAGCTTACTTTCATCACATTTGACTTAAGGAGGGAATAACATACATACTCAATTTGATATGAAAATCTATCTTACACTACAGGAAAGTATGAGAAAAGGGGATAAGTGAGATGTGGGGGGGATGATAGAAAGGAGGGCAAATGGGAGGAGAGAGTAATTAGAAGTAAATACTTTTAGGGAGGGACAAAGTCAAAAGAGAGAATAGAATAAATGGAGGTCAGGATAGGATGGAGGGAAATACAGTCTTTCACAACATGACTATTATGGAAGTCTTTTGCATAACTACACATGTTTAGCCTATATTGAATTGCTTTCCTTCTCAGTGGGAATGGATGGGAAGGGAGGAAGAGAGAGGAGTTGGAGCTCAAAGTTTTAGGAATAAATATTGAGAATTGTTTTTGCATGCAACTGGGAAATAGGAAATACAGGTAATGGGGTACTGAAATCTATCTTGCCCTACAAGAAAAGAATGAAGATGGAGATAAGGGAAGGTAGGGGTGTGGTAGAGGGGAGGGCAGATTGGGAGAAGGGATAATCAGAATTCACAGTGTCTTGGAATGGGGGAAGAGGAGATTTGGAGAGAAAATTTGGAATTCAAAATCTTGTCAAAATGAATGTTAAAAACTAAAAATAAATTAATTAATTATAAAATAAGAAAAAAAAAGGACCAAATACTGCCTTGATTGCATCTCATAAATTTTGATATGTTAACTCATTATTGTCATTCTCTTTAATGAAATTATTGATTGTTTCTATGATTTAGTCATTGAACCACTTATTCTTCAGGATTAAATTAGTTTCCAACTAGTTTTTAATCTATATTTCCACTGCCCTTTGTTGAAAATAATTTTATTGCATTATGATCCAAAAGGAATACATTTAATATTTCTGCCTTTTTATATTTGATATTGAGGTTTTTGTGCCCTATTACATGGTAAATTTTTGTGTGGCTGCTAGGTACTGCTGAAAAAAAGGTATATTCTTTTCTGTTCCCATCTAATTTTCTTCAAAGGTCTGCCATATCTATATTTGCTAATATTCTATTTACCTCCTTAATTTCTTTCTTGTTTATTATTTTTGAGGTTGGATTTATCAAGTTCCAAGGGGGCACAGTTGAGGTCCCCCACTATTATAGTTTTGTTGTATGTTTCTTACTCTTAAATTCTCCTGTAAGAATTTGGATGCTATATCACTTAGTGCGTATCTTCTCCAGCCCCTTACCTTTACTCTGTGCATGTCTCCCTGCTTCAAGTGTGTTTCCTATACATAACACATTGTAGGATTCTGATTTGGGATCCACTTTGCTCTCTGCTTCTGTTTTATGGAAGATTTCATCCATTTGCATTCATTGTTATGATTACTGATTGTGTATTTCCTTCCATCCTATTCTTCCTCCTGTTTTTTCTCTCTCTCCTTTCACCCCTTCCCTCCTCACCAGTATTTTGCTTCTATCACCTCCCCTAATCTGCCCTCCCTTCTGTCAGTCTCCATTCCACTGCCTGACTTGATCTCCCTTCCTACTTCCCTGCTGGGTAAGATCGATTTCTATATTCAACTAATTCTATATTCAACTGATATATTATTTTCTCTTTGAGTCAGTACTGGTGAGAGTAAGGGTCAAGTGATGCTTATCACCCATTCTCCCATCTACCTCTCCAATATCTTTCATTCCTCTTCTTGTGAAATAATTTACCCCATTCTACCTCTCCCTTCCTTCTGCACCCATTGTACTCCTCTTTCTTATCCCTCAATTTTTTATGTCATTCCCTCAAATTTACTTTATACCCATACCTTCTCTCTATGTATATTTCTTCTTACTGTACTATTAGTGATACAGTTTTTTTAAAATCACAAGTTCTATATCCTCATGCAGGGATGTAGATAGTTTAGCTCTATTGAATCCCTTATATTCTCTTTCCCCTTTTTCCCTTTTTTAACCTTTATGCTTCTCTTGAATCTTGATATTGGAGGTCATATTTTTTGTTTAGCTCTATTCTTCTCCTTATGAAAACTTGAAATCCTTCTATTTCATTCAATAACTATTTTCCCCTTAATGTATTATGCATAATTTGCTTAGTAAGTGGTTCTTGATTGTAGACATAGCTCCTTTACCTTCTGGAATATTGTTTCATGACCTCCAGTCTTTTAATGTTGTTGCTGTCAAGTCCTCTATAATACTGATTATAACTTCCAGCCATTTTGGTTGCTTTTCTTTCTGGTCTCTTGAATTTTCCTTGATCCAATAGTTCTGAAATCTGGCTATAATGTTCCTTAGAGTTTTTATTTTAGCATTTCTTTCCTGAGGCAATTGGTGGCTTCTTTCAATGCCTATTTTGCCCTCTGGTTCTAGGATATCAGGACAGTTTTCCTTGATAATTTTTTGAATGATGTTGTTTGGGTCCTCCTTTTAATTACTGCTTTCAGGCAGTCCGATAATTCTGATATTGTCTCTCCTGGATCTGTTTACTGAGTTATTTTTCCCTGGAGGTATTTTATGTTTTCTTCCTTTTTTTGAATTTGTTTTATTGTATCTTGATGACTCATAAAGTCATTAGCTTTCACTGGCCCAATTCTAACTTATAAGGGGTGGGTTTCCTCAATTAGCTCTTGTACTTTCTCTTCCATTCGGCAAGTTGTAGTATTTAAGGAGCCATTTTCTTCAATGGATTTCTGTATCTCTTTTTTCCGTTTTACCAATTCTATTTTTTAGGCAGTTTTCCAAGCTGCTGACTATTTTTTCATAATTCTCTTGCATCACTCTCATTTCTTTCCTCAATTTTTCTTTTACCTCTTTTATAAATTTTAAGTTCCTTTTTGAGATCTTCCATGAGTTCTTTCTGGGCTTGAAACCACTTCCGATTTTTCTTTGGGGTTTTGCCCATAATTGTTGTGACACTGGTGTCCTCTTCTGAGTTTGTGTCTTGGTCTTCCCTGTCCCCAAGAAGAAGAAAATAAATTAGAGAGAAAATAAATACTCATTAAATTTTTAAAATTAAAAATAGAAAACTTAACAGCAATAATAAAAGATAGATCTGGAAAAATGGGCAATCATCCAAAGTGATGTGTGGTTTCTTGATAAAAAAAAAATAAAGAAAAAATGTGGACAAATCCTTCCACCAATGAATGCTGCCATCTTAGAGACTTGACTGGGACACTAAGAGTTTAAGTGACTACTTGTCCAGAATCACAGTCGGTATTTATCATATGCAAGTCTGGAACCGAGGTCTTCCTGGCTCTAAAGTCAGCCGTCTATCCACTATTCCATGGAGCCTCTATGTAGACTTAGACTTGAGGGGAATATTATGTTTTTCAGTCATGTCAATTGTGTCTGACTCTTCATGCCTTGATTTGGGGTCTTCTTGGCAAAGATCCTGGAGTGGATAGTCATTTCCTTCTCCTGATCATTTTACAGATGAGAAAGCTAAAGCAGGATGCAAAAAGTTGGATGGTAAATCAGATGAGAAAAGTAAATACAGGTTATGAAAGGGTCAAGAAATGACAGCAATAGGAGGCATCTACAGAGGGGAGGCAGCTTGTTACAAGTGGATCTTATAGCTCTCAGCAAAGGCCCACAAAATAAGTTATTTTGGACTACCTCTTAGGGATAGAAATGAAACTGACATTCATAGGAACTGGCTGAACAGGGATCTTTGCAACTGCCCTGTGGTCTTTAACATGTTTATGGATGGCATGCTTACTAAATCTGTAGGTGACACAAGGCATTGAGGGAGGGCACCATATTGGATGACAGAGTCAAGATTAAAAAATATCTTGTCAGGCGAAGACTTTGGGCCTGACTCTAACAATGGAGAGAGAATGAGGAGAATGTTTGGAGGAGAAAAGGATGTAAAAAGAAAGGCTGGTGCCTGTGTGTGCGCGTGTGTGTGCGTGTGCATGTGTGTGTGTGTAAAGTGAATGATGAGTAGAAAATTTTTAACTTTACTCAAGAAGTAGTAGGGAGTGTTTTGAACAGATGAGTGAAATGAACAGATCTGTGCAGGAAAAGCATTATTTTCTTACTGCTGCACAGAATAGATAAATAAAACCTGGAAGGGACTGGGAGACAGTGAAGGTAAGAACTATGTAGTTTTGCAATGATGTAGGGTAGGTTACTAAGGACCTGTATTTGTGTGGTAACACTTGGAAGAGATAGAAATAGATTTAGAAAAGGAAGCAGTACACTTGGGAACTGATTAATAGCCAGCATTTATATAGTGCTTTAAGTTTTACAAGGCACTTTACACTTGCTACCTTATGTGGTCTCCACAGCAGCCCTGAGATGAGATATGAACAGAAGCACCAAGGAAGTGTCAAAGACAACCCCAAAGTTACAAATAAGAACTATTGGGTGAGTGGTAGGGACAGAGATAGAAATAGTGAAGTCAGAAAGAGAAGATTTAGAGCAGAAAGATAACGAGTTCAGTTCAGGACATGATGAGTTTGGGGCATTGGTGGACTTCTCAGTGGAGACATCCTGTTGGCGATATATGTGCATATTTTCTCCTTAATAGAATGTAAGCACCTTAAGGACAGGTATTGCTTCGTTTTTATCCTTGTATCCCCTATGCCTATCAAATGCTTAGCACATACTAGGGATTTACTATATACTTGTTGATATAGTGAATGACCTGCCCAAAATGCACACAAGTGGAAGCATGCAGAACAAAACAGAAGAGCCTCCAGACGTCCATGTTGGCTGGGCAGCGAAGCGCAGTGAAACACACTGAAATAAGGCCAAAAGTCAGACTGTGGATGTCCTGAATTGCCAGCCTATTTAGCTACCTTAGATGTCATAGATACAGCTCCCCATATACAAACTCTTCATCTAAAAACATCCTTGCAGACATCTACTTACCTGCATACATTTGTCATCGTGCGCACATATTTATATGCTTATTCATCCATCTACATACATTCATCTATTCTGAAGCTATATAAACCACTATATTAACCACTTCATAATCACATATACCCATAACAAATTCATTAAATGAATTTCCCTTGCAATCCCTCCCTCCAGAAATTAACACACACAAAGACACACACACGCACACACAACTGCATCAGGACAACTCAGAATATGCACAAAGAGAGGACACAGAAAAGGTAGACAATATGAAGATTAATAAGAAAAATATTAGCACAGAAAATGAGTAAAACAGAATGGGTAAAAAGTAAGCAGAAATGGGAGCATAGAAAAGGGTAAGAGAATTCATGCGTAGTCAAGTAAGACAAGTAAAGTATGAATGTGGCAGGAAGAGGAGAAAGCAGAGAGCCAGGAAGAGGACAGGAAGGGTCAGAAGAAGAGGCTTTGGGGAAAAAGAAGAAAAATGAGAAAACAAAGAGATGTTTCCATGATAAAGGCAAAAGCAGAAAGAGGAAATGAAGGAGTCCAAAGAGGAGTGCAGGGGCCATGATATGAAAGCCAAATCCATAATCATAATCCTAAGTAATTGTATATGTTCCTATCATGTATCCAGTAGTAATAAAATATTTAGATGGTGTTTTACATTCCTCCAAAAATTTCTCCAGGATTACCTTATGAGGGTTATGGCACAGATGTTATTATCCCTATTTTGTAATGTGGCAGAGTGAAAAGAGCCCTGGCCTCAATTAGGAGACGTGGGTTTGAATGGATTAACTGTGTGATCTTAGAAAATTCATTTTGTCTTATCTTTAAAATAGGCACAGGATAATAAAAATCATACATGCTCTGCATGGCTTTACAGAAAAGAAAAAAAAAATCGGCCTTAGAGATAGGAAGACCTGAGTTTTAGTCCCTTCAGATCATAGGGAAGGTACTTAATCTACTTGTGTCCCAGGCAGTGCTCTAATACAAAGTTTCCTCTTAATCTCTCTCTTACTCTCTATCTCTTTGTCTCTCTGTCTCTCTCTGTCTCTCTTTCTCTCTCTTTTTCTCAGATTGCCCCCCCTTTGGCACTCTAGTAAGGCTGATGGACACCTTCTCAAAAAACTGTTTTTAAATATATAAAATAAAATCCATAGAATTAAAGGAGAAAATAAATATTTAAATACACCTATCAAAATATACTATGTAAAAATGTATACTCCATTTGGACCTATGCTAGGTAAGGGTCTTTTTTTTTTAAACACAAGGTCACTTCCCAGTGATATGCTTATGCTCTACATGCAGAGAGGAGCAGTCTCCCTCATATACCCTAATTGGAGTCTTGCCTTCATGGCTGTCCAACTGAAGGAAATCAAATGCCTTTATCTGCACTTGTCAACAAATAGTCAAATGCAATGTGAAAGAATGTAGGCAGAAGCGAGGGAATTGAGGAGAGGAAAGAAGGTGAAAAGGTGGAGGGAGTAGGAAGATGCGGTAACAACTGATTCGTCACAGGTTTTGCACCGTCAAGAAGCCGTGGGTGCTTGGCTGGTCAGTGTTCCTTGGATGGACTGTCTCCTTGTCTCTGCTTCCCTTCCTGTTCCTCTCTCTACTCGGCTACTTTTGATAATCTCTCTCTTTTCTGAATCTGCTTCTTTTCCTCCCTTTCTTCTCTTGGCATGTCCATATGGGGGTCATTAGAGTACTGTACATTAGTCATTTCATAAATCCTTGTGAGTGAAATCTACCAGGATCAAGGATGTAAGTGCACTCTGGACAATTTAGATGCCATATAAGGGTAAGGTATAATTAGCATTATAATTAATGTAAAAATAAAGCGTTATTCCAGTATCTGATTATAAAATATTTCTCTTACATATAGATCAAAACTTCATTTGGTGACAGATCTAGGGATGAGAGGATCACAGAAAGATCTAGAAGGAACCTTGGGGGCTATCGAATCTAATCATCTCATTTTTGTAGATGAGGAAATTGAGGCCCACAGAAGCTTTGCAATTTGCACAAGGCCATGCAGACAGAATGCAGCACAGCCTGAATTTGACCCCAGGATCTCTGACTCCAAACCCAATATTCATGCCACTGCATCAAATGTTTGCAAAGCTTGGTGTTTGCTGTGGCATGGCTCTATTTACTTATTGAAACAGTTTTGTCTCACCCTTACTATTTATCCTATGCTCTTTATTTTGGATGATGTGGTTCTCCCATTTATGGTCCCAGTGCCATTGACTGGGCCTGAAGAGTCTAATTAGTGTAGGGAAAACAGGAGCTAAAAGTAAACAAGGAAGCCATGTTTATTCTGATTTCACTGTTTATCAACTCCCCTCACAAGGTTAGACTTCGAAATAAGGTTTAAAATATTAGTTGAATTTATATTCTTCAACCACATTTTTACTAAGAGTCCACAATGTTATCTGTGCCTTACCTCCCTTCACTTGGGGCCATAAAGCAAGTTGCAAAGAGGTAAGTTTATGTTTGGTCGAAGGGAAAACTTGTTAACGATTGGAATTATCCAAAAATGAAGTAGGCTGACTTGGGAAGTAGTGGGCTTTTTCTAACTTTCTACAAGAGACGGCTGAATGGTCACTTCTGCAGTTTATTACTGAGGAACTCTTTTATGTATTGAGTCGAAGTAGAGGGCGGCTAAGATCCCTTCCAACTAAGATTTTGAAATCAAAATCAATACTATTTACAAACTTCTATGTTACCAAAGCATAAATATGCAAAGCAATGCAAAGAAAACAAGCTTCCTGCCAACATGTTCCTAAAAAGGAAAAACTTTGTCCCTTAATGGGTCATTGCTGAAGTGAGTTCTATGGTCCAGGGATGCTGCCTTTACTCCCTCAGTTCACAACAAAACAGATTTCCCCCCAGGCTCAGAAAAGACAAGTAAATCCCTCTGTGGAAGTCAGCCTTGTGATCTCATCATTTAGGAAAGCATTAGGAACCCCAAGGTTGACATCTGGCCCAGATACCCACTGCAAGAGTGAGGGGTCCTGTTATAGAGCCATGGTCCCAGCTGAGAATCATCTGAGTTGGTGGAGCTCCACCTTGGCTACTTTTCTTGGCTTCCTCACTCAGCCAGAAGCTGCCTTAGGAGGCACTAGAGCACCCACAATCTTTAGAACTAGATATACAACGTGTCACTTGTCAATCTGGTTGCCAAATTCCAAGTCATTTTTTGCAGAGGTTATGAAGTCAGAAGGAGCCAATGGATTTCAGAAGGCCTGTTTTTCCAATATGCACTCAAGCAGTGAACGTCTATAATCATGTGATGAATCCAGGAAAACATCTTACTCACCACCAGTGCAGGAGGCCATCCTTTGCATGGGAAGCAAGGCAGGACTGAACAAAGTGTGGGGCTTGAAACAAGAACAGACAATTTTTTTTTAACCTCAGGGAAGAAATCTCAAGAGGCCAATTATTCCTATGTTATGTTCCCCAGGTGACAAGATGATCTGATACTCCCATCTCTTCAAGCCTTGCTACATTTTCTTATTGCTCTACACAAAGTTTTAGTGATGTATAGCAGAACAGAGACTTAGAGGTAAATAACTAAGAATATATGATCCCACTATGCCTACTGTTTATGTTTAAAAAAATATTTTTTGTTAGAGCAAAATAGGGTGCTGCTAAAAAAAAGTGCTCCTCAAAAAAAAAAAAAAGAGGAAGATGTCTTCCATGTGTATTTTGAAATTAGAAAAATATCAGTGACATGCATCAAAAGAGGTAACCATTTTGGTGTCAGGGGAGTTCAGCCCAATTCTCTGCCAAACATCTCTTTTAGTCAAAAATACAACCTAGAATCATAATATAATGCTTATTAATATTTACTCCCTGGATTTTAAAACTTGGTTCAGTATTAATGTCTTCAAGTTAATGTTCACAAGCTCTTAATCTATCTGTATTTCTTCCTCTAAAGAACAAGCTATTTTATTCTTGTCCACCTAATATCACATGGTAGTGCTTAAAACAAAACACATGAAGACAATTGAATTAAAATAGAAAAACAGTGTAAAGTAAGGAAAACACATAGACAGTAAATAATCTCAAGGCTCATGGCCCAAACCACATTTTTTCTTTCTAATTTCCCAAAGACAGAAATTTGAAAGTGCATCCAAGTCCCAGTCCCATGACCCAGGTATTACTGGAAATATGTACAACATAAGCATTTATAAATTTGTATATCATATCATTAATAATCAACTCAAAGATGTAGAACACATACTTGAGTATAACACATGCATGTGTACATATATAGAGAATCATATATATCAAATTTTTTATCATCCAAATGAGAATTATGTATACCAAGTATGAGTCAATTCAAAAAGTCAGAATGTACAACCCATGAAACAAAGGTATATATAATGTTGTTGTGCATTGTAGATCAAGGATTCTCAAAATTTGATTCAGGGACATCTGGGGGTCCCCAAAACTTATGGTCCAGGAAGCTGAAACTGTTTTCATAAAAATTTTAACATTTTAATTTCTAGAAACTATCAATAGTTTCAACATAAACAGGAGCTCTTTGGATTTTTCAATAATTTCTAAGAGTTTAAAAAGTTTGAGAATCACTACTATAGACAAAATATTTAGGTCACATGCAATATGTATCACGTAGAATCACATTTGAGAATACATACATATCACATACAGAAATCTAGTACTGTATATACACATTTAGTAATAGCACATATAACAAAGGTCTTCTTTCCCAAACCACCTTGGATTTAGTTTGTATATATTACCAGTATTTATGGTGTGTGGAATCACTTCCATTTGAACTGTCGTAGGAAGATTCCGAGGATCACCTGGCAGGATAAGGTACCAGACACTGAAGTCCTTGCTCGAGCTAAACTGCCAAGTATTCAAACTATGCTTCAGAGAGCACAACTGCAATGACCTGGACATGTTGTTCAAAAGCAAAATGTACACTTGCCAAAAAGACTATTTTATGGAGAATTTGCATGGGGCAGGTGATCACATGGTAGCCAGAAGAAATGATACAAGGACACTCTCATGGCGTCTCTCAAGAATTTTGGATTTGACTGTGCAACATGGGAGACACTGGCACAGGACCTCTCAGCATGGCATGGCCACATAAGAAAAGGTGCTGTGCTCTTTGAGCAAAGCAGAATTGAGACAGCACAAAGTAAATGCAGAATGTGCAAATTTGGGATATCCACCCCAAATATTCAGTTAGACTATCTGTACCAAACCTGTGGTAGAACATTCCGACCTCGTATTGGTCTGATGAGCCGCAGTCGGACACACTGAAATTTCACTTTACAATGGTGATGTCATTTTGGTCCTCTTCAAAGATGAAGGACAACCACCAGAACCAGTGTGTGTATTATATGTACTTCTTATTTCCCCATTATAACACAAGCTTATTCTGAGTAGGCATTGTCTCCTTTGTACTTTCATTCCTAGTGCTTGGCACATAGCAGGTGTTTAGTAAATACTTCTTAATTGGCCTGTTGCTTGTCTGAGTCTTGGTGATGCAGCGCTACCACATCTGCCAGCTCTGGTTAGGAAAAGCATGCCCAGGTACAGGAATCCCATGACTCTCTATGTACTGATGGGGCAATAAGGAAGGTAAATGGGTAAAACAGACAGTTGCGAGGAGAAGTAAGAGGTTTCCCATCAATAACCCCTATTTCAGATATGGACACTACAAACTTAAATGCCCTTTCTCATGTGGAAGTAGTGTCCCTTGCCTGAGAAAGACTTCCTTGTTTAAAATTTGACAAAGCACACACATTTCTTCTGACTTACTTTTCTTTGGTAACCACCCATTTTCCTGGAGATCGTTGTCTTACTCCAAGTTATAGCCAGTAGACACCTATGAAAATGTAATTCTCAAATGTCTTCTAATAAGCTGCTACACTCTGGTTCATTGATTTCCTCATGTAAGTACATTTTCTTCCTCTACAGGGCTATGTTTGAATAGACTAGGTCCTTTTGTAGTAGTAGTGTAGCCATGAATTCCATCCCCCAAAGTCTCAGGGGTGCCCATGGGGCTGCTTTTGCTTGCTTTACTCTTCCTTAGGCATGGGGAACAATATGAGTAAAGACATGAAATAGGAAAAAGGCAGTTAGGAAACAAAAAGGAGTCCAGTTTGGAAAAAAATAAAACTAGAATGCATACATGAAGTATATCAAATAAGTTGGAAAAGTAGAGTGGCCTGAAATGCCAGGGAAAGATTTTGAACATTACTGGAGAGGCCCTTGAAGCTTTCTGAGCAGGGAAGTTGTATAAGATCTAAGCATAAGAATGATCATTTTAACTATAGTATGAAAGATGGAGTAGAAGAGGGTCATGGTAGAAGTGGGAATATCTATTAATATTTATAACAGCTAAGACATAGTATTAAACACTTGTGTTAGACTACTGGCAGGGGCAATAAGGAAGTATATATGGGTAAAACAGATAGTTGCAAGGGGAAGTACAAGGTTTCCCATTGAATGGCCTCATTATTTCCAAGTTGGTGGCTATATTCCCTGCTCTCAGTTGACAGCTATATTATCTAGTTGTTTGTGGTTTCAATGAGATCAAGAGGAAAAAGGATATGGTTGAGAACAGTCACTATTAGGGAATAAGATAAGGACAAAAGTTGGTTTTCTTTTAAGATTTTTGGATAGCAGATAAGGTCCAACTGAGCTATATACCATAACTCTCTCTTCTGGTTCATAAATCAAGCAATCATGGATTTGGAGCTGGAAGAGACAGCAGAAGCCATCTTGTCCAGATCTCTCATTTTATAGATCAGTTGCCTGAGTCCTAAAGAGATTTTTACCTGCCCTAGGCGACAAAGGTGGCAGTCAGAATTTGCACCCAGGTCCTCTGATTCCAAAATATGACATCTTTTCTACTACAGCGCCACACCTGAGAAGGTATTGTGGTTGAGAAGAGTCAAAGTTACAAGAGGGTGGCAGTAAAAAGTTATGTTGCTAAGCCTATAGCCAAAGGAGGGGCTTCAAGTCCTTGGATGAGATGATTAAAGGAAAGAGAGCTTTGCTGCAGAGACCATCCTGATTTGGAGAACAGGTTGATGTAGTCTGGCTGTAGTCTCCAGGTGGCACATGGCCAAGGGACAACCACTGATTTTATGATTCTTTTCCCCCATGTGGGTTCAAAATTTCTAGGCCTTTTGACTAATCAAAGTGTTACCAATCTGAATGTCTTAAACCTGTCTTCCAAATAACTTTGAATGCTTTTTAATCAATAGTTGCCAGTCCTCTCCTGCTGGTGAGAGCTTTGATTCTATCATTCCTTTAATTTCTAATGTCAATAGATCTAGACAACTGGATCTGTTTGATGTTTTCTGTTTCTTCCTCTTTTTCTGGCTTACAAATTTTACATCTAAGAAAAGTCAAATTTATCAATGTAAACTTCCTTCCTTCCTTCCTTCCTTCTTTCCTTCCTTCCTTCCTTCCTTCCTTCCTTCCTTCCTTCCTTCCTTCCTTCCTTCCTTCCTTCCTTCCTTCCTTCCTTCCATCCTTCCTTCCTTCCTTTCATCCTTCCAATCTTCCTTCCTTACTTCTATCTATCCCCCTGTTTACTCTGAAGCTCATACATCCGACCATGAGTCCCTGGCCAAGTTCTACTTAATGGCTGTATTTTGGGGCCCTCCTGGCTTTGAGTGAACTTAGAGTCAATGGTAACTGTTTCTCTTTGAAACAGCACCCCTAAGGGTATTCCTCTCCCAGCTTGATTTTTGTTTTGTTTTGTTTTGTTTTTAATTAAAGAGGCCAAGCCTTAACTCACTTCTTAAAGAGGCAAGGCCTATTTCCTGAATGGGCATTACCTCACTTTAAGTGAGTACCTGAAAAGGCTTGCCTAAAAGGGCAAGGATCTGCCATTGCATCCTGGGCCATCTCCAGTCATCCTGATGAATATCTATCTGGTCACTTGATCCAGATGGCTAAGGAGGAGAAAGTGAGGCTGGTCACCTTACACAGCCCTCCCTCACTCAAATCAAAGTCAACTGTAAGTTATGGCATCATTTCTCTGATGGCAGGGTCTTCGAAAATGAAGGACAAACACAGCACAACAACATCAATAGATTTAGACAACAGGATCTGTTTGATCTTCTCTGTTGCTTCCTCCTTTCCTGGCTTACAATCTAATCTAAGAAAACATAGTCAAATTTGTCAGTGTTACTTTCATGATATTTTCTGATTATGAAAGGGAAAAATGGAAGGACAGTTTGAGGAATAAAACTCCACACTGGAAAGACACTGCATATTTTCTGGAGTCTACATAAGGCAGTAGAATAGCTGGAGACAACTTAGTGGAGTTTATAAGCCTTGAGGAGACTCCTTTGCAAGGTGAGGATGTGTGATTCAGGGGGATATCTGGACTCCATTAATTTGGAATTTGTGAAAATTAGGACCAGAGCTGGGCTAAAATAGACTTCTGAATAATCCATGAAGAAAAAGTTTACCAAAGACAAGAATGGTAGAGATAAGACTGAAAGAAAATAAATCCACCCGTGACAAAGCCTTTAACATAGTTGGCCTCCATAGATAATGACTGAATTAAATTGAGTTGAATTATGGGAACAATTACAACAAATTTCACATTGACAAATGATCCTCTGATTTCCCTATATTGATGTGTGGTCTGTGGTCCCATAGTTGAAGATGTGTCCTCCAATGGTTCATAATGGAGCCCATTCACATTTTCTTATCTTCTGCAACTCTTGTCCATGTCCTCACATAGATTCTCCTTGAGGGGTTCACCCCTTGTGACAGGGGCCTTCCTCTAGATGTTTTGATTTTATATGGACCTAAACTGAGCACAAACTCTCCACCTGGTGTTCCTTGCTCTTGCTACATGATCAACTCAACTCCTTTTAGAGTTGTCTTAATCTCTTTGATATGTTTCACTTTCCTTTCTGTATCATAAATATTGTCTGTATTGAATTGTATTAAGAATATTCTGTGACTATTTAATACCTACTATATGTCTGTCCATTATCATTAGAATGATTGTGATTCCTTGCAGATAGTAGTAGCCTATAATTTATAGCCATATTACATAACCAAATCATAAAAATGCCAATAGCTGGAATTTATATAGTAATTTAGGTTTTGCAAAATACATTCTAAATATCTTACAACAACCCTATAAAATTGGTCATATTATTAGTTCTATTTTGTAACCAAGAAGACTAACATAGGCAGAAGTTAAGTGACTTCCCAAGGGTCACATAGCTAGGAAGTGTCTGAGGCCAGGTTTGAACTCAGGTCTTCCTGACTCCAAGTCTAGCACCTATATCTACTATCTGTTATGTCCTTTATTCACTACCTACACAGAATCAGAGTTGAACCTAGAGTCCAACAGGAGAGAATGGCCTGAAGTGTCTTTGAGACATTACAAAGTTCTTTTAATGGATTCAAGATTCCTATGAAGGCAAAGGCTCCATCTTGATCCCTGCATTCTGCTGGTGTTGAATCAGTTCTAGCAGGATCTGCTTAGCAGGACTACTTCAAAGACATCAAAGAAAAATTAAAAAATAAACATAATTGTCTCAACAATAAGCATTCCTTATGCACCTCTTGCTTATGAATTCCCTCTTCTTTATGTTCCTTTCCTGGATTTAAGAAATCTACCCCAGAGCTGTGCTTTAATCAATATGGGGACTTCTTGGTTTGGAAATACCCTTTAACAATGGAAGTCAGCACCTTGTCTACAACTATGTCTTGGAGAATTTCCTTGAAAAGTCATTACTTGGGGAGTTATGTGGCATAGTGGATAGAGCATTAGCCCTGGAGTCAGAAGGACCTGACTTCAAGTCTTACCTCAGACAATTACTAGCTGTGTGACGCTGGGCAAGTCAAGGTTTACCTCCACAAAAAATACAGGGAGTCACCTTTCTCAGAAACAGGAGGGAAGGAAATGATGATTAGCCAAAACACAGAGATATTTTGAGGTAAAGAACAATGTTTGACTTTTCTTCCATCCCTAATGGTGCCATTTTGACTTTCTGAGACAGAAAATGTGAGTTAGGCATTTCCATTAATTGTAATATTAACCAGATACTCTTGTTTCCACCAATTGTTAGACTCTTACTATGGCACAACCATATGAGATCTATAACGAACACAGGAGAAATAAGGAGTCAATGTTCAGATAGGCATGTCCCTAAGCTACTCCCTCCCCTTGGTGCCCATGATCGCTCCTTCTTATCTAGTGGTCTTCCCCAAGTCTACACTGCCACCACCCAAGGTCCTTTCACCATAGCCTTTCCCAGGTCTGATTTTCTTCCACAGCCTCCTATAGGAATGCCCCATATCTTTGACTATTATAATCAAGCTAAAACTGTCCACACACCCTCATCACTATGCAAGCATGCAGGCAACCATTTCTATTTCAGTTTGATACCACAAATCTGCCAAAGGCAGATTTATATCTATGCCTATCCTGAAATGTGGGAGGGTGACAGGGCTCCTCCATCAGGAACTCCAATGGTATAAAATTTTATCTTATATTTGTTTTATCTTTTGTCTTTTCTGCCATGCAAGTTCATTGAAGGGAGGCCCTATTTCTGTCTTGGTATTCCAGCATTTCACATACAATAGGTACTTAAGAATTTTTTTAAATTTCATTTTTTTATTCTGAACTTAAGAAATAAAACAAGCGTTTCCATAACATAGTAGAATAAGAAAAAAGATGACTGTACATGAAACTGCAAATGTATTATGTACAACTTGCTTTTCCTTTTAAATATATAAAAAATTATGGATATTTTTAAACTTGTTGGCTACTATATGTAACTCACTTTGCCTTCTAGTAAATATTGCTACTAGTAATTGTAAACCATTAGTATTGTCTTACAGAAGAAGAAACTAATGAAGCTTAGAAATGTTAACTTACAAGTGGTAAACAGTAGAATTGAATATCTGATCCAGGAATTCTTAACCTGACTTCCATGGAACTTTTATTTCCCTTTTTAAAATATTTAACACTATTTCAATACAATTGGTTTTCTTTTTGATCTTATGTATTTTATTTTATGCTTTTAATAACAGTATTCCCTGAAGGGGTCTATTAAGCTACCAGGATGCCAAAAGGAGGGGTGTGCTGATAAATGTTTAACAACTGGTTCTCAGGGGTAAACCACTGTACAAATACTTTTAAATGTAATCTGGATTAATATTTTCTCCATTATTGCTTAAGTCTAGACCATCAACAAAGTAAATCAAGCCCCATCAGCCTTTGTGATTTCCAAAGTGAACACACTGAAAAATTTGCAATAGGCCAAGGTGGCTCCAGCACGTCAATGATCCATCACTCCTAAAAAGGTTAAGATTTTTGGAACTCTAACATCTCTCCATTTCCTTTTCCCTTCTCCTTCTCTCCCCATTTCCCTCCTATTCCCTCTCTCTCCCTTTCTTCCTCTCTACCCTTCCTTTCTTTCTCCTCATCTTCTCCTTTTCCATCTTCCCCTCCTCTCCCTCTCTGTCTCTCCCTCTTTCTTCTTCTCCCTCTCCTTCACCCCATTATTTCCCTGTCCTCACTCCCCTTTTCCATTTCTCTTATCACCTTTCTCCCTTTCCCTCCTTCCCTCTCTCCACCCTTTTCCCCTCTTATTCTCCCCTGAATCTCTCTCCTCCCCTCTTCTCCCTGAACCCCCCCTCATTACTCCTTCAGTTTCTTCCCTTCTCCTCTTTCTTAAGTAGGGCCATACTTGGGCCCACAGTCCCTGAGTGACATCTGAAGTCTAGAAATAAGCTAACACAGGGAGCAACTCTCTCCTCACTCAGACCTGTAGCCAAGCCAAGCAGGAAGTGGAGAGAAGGGACACTCAGCCACACCCCCTCCTGCTCTGTAAGTTCTGGCCTCCCTTTCTCCTTGTCACTTCTCAGGAGGCCTCTCCTTTCTCAGAGCTGAAGCTGAGGGACAGGAATGTGAGTTTTCTCCTTTTTCTGGGTCTCAGACATAAGGCTTTCTCCCCTCCTCTCCTCCCCTCAGCCCTTCCAAAGGAGAACAATCTGTTTTTCTGGGCTGGGTGCATGAGACAGGAAGTGAGCAGGTAACAGTTTGGGGCCAGGGGTGGGGGTGGGGGCTGATTATCAATGGGCTTGTGAATGGAGTATGTATGTAAATGAATAATCTCTGCACCACCTACTCATTGATCTTGTCTCTGTCTCTTTATATTTGCCCCTCTGTTCTAAGAGTTTCCGTATGATTTCTCCCAAACATATTGTATGCCTTTCAGAGTCTAAAAGACACAGCCTTCCCAGCAGTACCATAGAATCGTTTTGTACTGTACCCAGTGTCACTCAGCTAGTTCAAGGTCAAATGGAATCAAATGCCTGCTCTGACATATGTCCCTGGGAAATTCAACTTAGTGGCTGCTTCCTAATCTATAAAAATGAGGGGGTGAGGCTAAATGACATCTAAAGTTCCTTCTGGTCCTAGGGATCTCTGCTCCTGGAGGGACAACCAGAGTGTAGTGGAAAGAACACTGGGCCAGGGCACGGAAGAACCAGGCTACTGTGGTGACACCTTCCTGGGAGGTCTGGGCAAGTCACATCCTCTCATCCTCCATCCATCATCTGTAAAATGGACCCAAGTGTAGGAGAAAGGGGTAGAGATGAACTCAATAATTTCTTAAGGATTCTTCCAGTAGACTTCCAGCAGTATCTCTGTGGTAGGAGAACCAGGGGGAGTAATGCCTGGACAAATGAAGCAAAAAGGAAGGAGACCATGGTGAAACTTAGCAGATGTTACCAAGAGATCAGGGAGAATGAGCAGTGAGAAAAGGCCAGGAGATTTGGACATCAGGAGGTCAGTGATGCCCTGAGAGAACAGTTTCAGAACAGGTAGGACAGAAGACAGATTGAGGGGAGTTAAGGAGAGAGTAAGAATGGAGTAGAAGGTAATGTATGTTTTGCACATCTCCAATGCCTGTGGGGACTCTGGCATAGCTTGCCGATTACTAATCTTACTTCTCCTGGAATCCTGCTAGGGAATTTCCAGTCCAGTTTCTATTCTGCCTGGGGTGATAGCTATGGGGAACTTTTCTGAGCTGATTGTCCTTTCCTCTATCCCCTAAGCTTCTCTGCATAGAACTTTGCTCTCGAGTCTGGAAGATCTGAATTCAAATTCAGCCTCAGACACTTACTAGCTATGTTTTCCTATATTAGTCACTTAACTTCTGTTGGCCTCAGTTTCCTCAACTGTAAAATGAAACTAATAATAGCACCTCCCTCCCAGGATTGTTGTAGGGATTAAGTATTTGTAAAGCACTTAGCACAGTGCCGGGTACCTAATAGGCACCTAATAAATCTGTGTTGCCTTCCCTCTCCTTCTTCATGGAAGAGGCTGAGTGTGACTGTAACTTATACAAACGTGGAAAAAGTCTCTGCTGTCACCCACTGCCTTCCCTGGTGACAGGGACTGAGTTCCCTTGCTTTAATTTTCTCACTTGTAACATGGGGAGAAATTCCCTGGTGAGAGGAGAAGTGAATCACTCATTAAATCCCTTTGAAGCCTACACATGAGCCTATGCAAGCCAAAGAGCTGCTGCTGAGTGTCATTATTCACCAGTGCTTTTAGGGGGAAGAGGACTAATGGATTAGGAATGATGTTTGCTGATTTTCAAAAAAGAAAAGGGAAGCGAATGGAATTCACATAGGCTCATGAGCTCTCTTTAATTCCTAGCCAAAACCTAGAATGCATCATTAAAAGGATCGTTAGGGAAGGTCCAGGAAGTTAAATGGTGGACATGTAGAAGTGGAAGTGATGACCAAAATGAGTCAGTATGGCTTCATCAAGAACAGATTATGTCAGATTAGCCTCCTTTCCTTTACTGACAGGGTTGGTAGAATGGCACATCAGTAAGGAATTTTAGGAGCCAAATGATACAAGCATTTATTAAGCACTTACTATGTTTCAGGTTCTGTGGAGGGGTAAGGGAGAGAAGGGCAAGGGACTGAAGGGCAGAATTAGAGCTATATCACCAATCTGAAACTTTGCTTCTTTCCCCATAGCAAGTAAAAGAAGCCATGACGATGTCTCCATCAGATGATTTTGAGGTCCTAGTGAAAGGGCTGAAGAGTTGGAATCTCCCCACTGACCCTATCCCTTGTGAGCTGCTGCTGGTTGGTGAAGCTGCCTTCCCAGTACTGGTGAATAAGAATGGCCAGGTCCTCATTGCTGCCTCTCGTTATGGCCAAGGCAGAATGGTAGTCATGTCCCATGAAGGATACCTGCAAGATAGCATGTTGGCTCAGTTTCTTTGCAATGCTGTGGCCTGGCTCAAATGCAGTCCAGGAACTGCTGTTGGAGTACACATATCTGTGGAACCTCTCACTGGCATCCTTCGTGAATCTGGGATGGAGGTGCAGACCATGGATGACCTTGAGGACTCCCTAGGAGTTTACTGCATCAATGCCTATGATAGCACCTTGGCCAAAGAGATGATTCAATTTGTGAAAAATGGTGGAGGCTTACTCATTGGGGGCCAAGCTTGGCATTGGGCAAGTGAACCTGGACATGACAAGGTTCTATCCAACTTCCCTGGGAACCAGGTAACCAGTGTAGCTGGCGTGTACTTCACAGATATCTATGGAGATACAGATTCTCTCAAGGTCTCGAAGAAAGTACCTAAAATTCCACTTACAGTCAGGTGAGTAGCAGGGGTATAGTAAGTATTATATTAAGAAGTAGACAGAGTCTCCTTAATGAAACAGAACTAGAACTAGACATTTTGAGAAGAGGATGTCTCATTTGTACTTTCAGGTGACAGTGATACTATAGACAGACAGAACTATTGGAAGTCCATCACCAGTAGTTTATGTTTGATTAGATGGAGAGCCATGGGATCATTGCCATTTGAATATCACTGTCCATTTTAGAAAAAGAAACAGAGAAGGATTGAATAGAGAGATAAATAAGGACACAGTAGTTGTGTTCTGGATGAATTTAAGTCACCAGGCCCAGATGAACTTTTTGCATCTAGGTACTGAAAATGTGAATAAATATGATTATTGAACTATTAAAAAGGATCTTTGAATAAAATAATGGGGAGAACAGGAAGGATCCCTGTATGACATGAGAAGGATAAATGTTATCTTGATGTTCAGAAGAGGGAAGAATGTGAAGTTTACCTACTACATAAGCTAGTGAGCTTGATTGGAATTCCTAACTCAATTCTGGATTGTTTTATCAATAGGATGGTTAGTATATGTCCACAAAATTATATAGTGAATATCTAGACATTTAGAGAGCTAGTGTGGCCTCATCAGAAACATACTGTGCCAGATTAACCATATTTCCTTTTTGGATAGGATTAGTAGACTGGTAAATTAACCAGGTATTCTAGGAGCAGATAGAATAAGCATTTATGAAGTGCCTGCTGTGTTCTATCACTGTGTTAAGTGCTTTACAGATAGTGTCTCATTTAATCTTCACAACAGCCTGGGAGGTAGCTGCTATTATTTCTCTCATTTTGTAGATAGTGAAACTGAGGCAGACAGAAGTTTAGTGACTTGTCCAGGGTCACACAGCTACCAAGTATCAGAGGTTGGATTTGAATTCTGGACTTCCTTTTCCCTCTACAATACTCTATCCACTGCACCTCTTACCTGTATATAGGGATAGAAGAAATGTAGTCATTAGCAAAACATTTCACCAATGCTGTGCTCTGTTGCTCTGTTGTAGATAAGATAGAAGGGTGTGGGTTCAGAAGTGGTCCAAATTGTCAGAGCTGCAGAGTCGTAATTGGTGATTTCTTGTTAGAAAGAGTTTTCTGATTGTTGTGTTCTATAGATCTTTGTCTAGCATGTGCTATTCAACATTTAGTCAAGGGCTTGGATAAAAGCAAAGATGGCAGGCATGCATGTCAAAATCAGGCTCCAAAAAGATATCAACCACCTAGAATGTTGGGCTGAACCCAAGAAGATGAAAATTATTCAGGATGAATGTAAAGTCTTTTACCCGGGATCAAAAAAGTCAACTTCAAAAATGTACAATGAGACAGGTTTGTCTGGATAGCTCTTCAGAAAAAGGTCTTTTGGGTTTTTAGTGGGGTCCAAGTTCAGTATGAGTCAACAGTGCTACTGCAACTAAAAAAGAAAGTTAATTCAGTCTTGGACTTCATTAAGTGTTATAGTATAATGATCTTGTTCTATTCTGATGTGGTCAGACTTTGTTAAGAATTTAATATGATTCTATAAATTGTTCTGCGGAGGTCAAGGCTGGCATTTAGCCTGTTAGTCTGACCTAACAAAGTACTAACTCTCATGAGAAGAAGGCAACAGAAATGGCTGAAATCTACTTCCTGACTACAAACAGACTTACAGACCTCCTCAAGGTCACTGGGAAGAACCCATAGGAAAGGTGCCCAAGTTGAAGGTTTGAAGATAGGAAATGATGGTCACTACCACAAAGAGTCAGTTGGAGTTGAGATGCTGGAAATTAAGAGGCCAAACGGGTGAGAGTACTATCATAAACAATTATTATTCCCAGGTCTTGGAGGCAAGATTTGTTTATCAAGCAGTTAAGTGGTACAGTTGAGAGAATGCTGCAACTTAGAGTCAGGAAGACCCAAGTTCAAATTGAGGAAAATTAATGATGTATCATTTGGTTATTAGTATTTGTCTGTATCATACACTTTTCTGGCAAAAGCTCCATCTTTTAGCCTACATCAAGGGTGGAGAACCTTCAGTCTGGAGCTCATATGTGGGTCTATAGGGTTACAAGTGTGTTCCTTTGACTGGATCCAAACTTCACAGAACAAATTCCTTAGTAAAAGGATTTGTTCTGTGAATCTTGGACTAGGCCAGAAGGCTGCGCCCAAGGATGTAGAAAGTCACTGTAGGCCATGGGTTCCCCACCCCTGGCCTAGGTCAAGAGACCTCTCCCAAACTGGCTAAGGAATGTTAATTATCCCCAGCCCCTATGGCAGCTATCTGGACAGGGACCCTGGGTTTGGTTTTGGTTTTTTTTTACCCTATAAACAGAAGCCAGTCTGAGCTAGGTTTTCTCCAAGAAACATGGCCTTCTGTTCTTGCTTGCCCTCTCATCAGATTTGGGGGTGACCTGGTCTGCTTAAGAGGAGACCAAGCCAGTGAAGACCTGACAGAGATGGCATATATTTTTCTGGCCAAGGATTGTTGTCTCTCATGGAATACCTGGGTCACTGAGGGTCAGAGAGGGGCGTGATCAGCCACATCTGAAGGCCAACCTACCACCAGTCAGGTTCAGGGGAGGTCCCAATGACATACTGTCAGAAAGAAGACACCTAGATTCAAAGCCTCAGACATTTTTGGATATTTCATTTCCTCTGTCTGCCTCAGTTTCCTCATCTGTAAAATGAGGTGTGGGAATCTGATGTCAGAATAGGCCACTTCCTAAAATATGTTTTAGTACTGAGAGGAAGGAACAGTGTTACTCAGAAGCTGAAGAATGGATTAGATGAAACAAACCTTCATTTTGTCTGTGGATTTTTACTTCTGGAAGGACGGGTTATACCTGTATTGCTGTTTAATTTTTTTGTAGCTAAAAGACTGTCAGAAAAGAGACTGGCTGGTACTTCATTTTCAATTAGTCATTTTTCCCCCTAAGGCAACCCTGGGACACACCCTAATTTCTTTAGAATTCTAAATGGAGATGATCACTACTGACTTTGCCTTAATTATACTTAAGCTTTGTGTCTCTAGGCAGTTTTCTATAACACTCTAGTTTCATCACTACATCAAGTAAGTTTCATTTTATTTTTTAAATTTTTTCTTTGATTCTGTAGCAGGAGGGTGATATTTTCTTGACTGTGTCCAAATCCATTTTCTTGTTAGTTTCCTAAAAGAGTCATATCCTACCAACCTGTTTTTCCACCCTCAAGCTCCCTAATCCTAAGTAAATGTCACCATCCTAACTGGCTGTCACTATTCCCCGGTTGAGCAATGCTGCAAGTTGGAATCATGGTGATTGGATCCACTACAAATACATGCTATCAGACCTACTAAGTGCACTGAACTGATAGCACTTTGTCAGGGAATAGCCCTCACAGAGCCCTTACTGCTACCGAACTATTGCACTTCTTAAGCAGGTAGTGAAAAATCATAGGATTATAGATTTAGAGCTAGAAGAGACCTTCAGAAGTCATCTAATTCAATACCCTCATTTTACGGATAAGGAAACTGGGACCCAAGATAGTTAAGCGATTTGCAGAAAGACCCTTGAACAGAGTAAGTAGCAGAGTCATTATCCAAACCCGTGTCTCCTGACTTCAAATCCAGTGCCCTTTCCACTGGGTCAAAATGCTTTTCAGTGCCCCTAACTCCAGACTTTTACCTCCCAACCTCTTACTGCTAGGAAAGGATAGCCTTTGTGTTGGTGAATTTTCCCTGATTAACCCACCAGCTGTTGATCACTCCTTAACTATGGATGCTCTGCCCTTACATGCTCATTTTGTGTTGTATAGACACAGCACACCTAATATCAAGAATTAGTTCTGGGAAAATATGTTTTTACTTGAAACAACATTGTAGAGATCATTCATTTCTATAGCAATGTTATAAATGAAAGCAGGTTGGACGGGCAGTTCAAAAATGGTCTTTAAAAGTTTGAAATGTGTCATTTTAGGGATGTGAGACGAAAGTTTAGGCTGGGCTGGGTAGTGCTGGCTAGGTTGACCTGAGGTGTAGAGACATGGTCCTTCAAGCCTTAAGACAGACTTCTGCTCATTTTGTGGGTGGCAGCTAGCAAAGTGGGTAGAGAAAAGAACAGTGTTTAGGGGTTGTATTGGCTGGCCAAAAAATGAGAAAAAAAATTCATTGGCATCCTAAAATTGATAAAGGAGATTAATTCTTTTCCTCCCAGAGAGCCTCTGATCTTTAGTATAAGATCTAGCAACTTACATACAAAGTAGAACATTCTAGCAAACAATAACCTTTATTGTCTGTCGCTCAGGAATTTACAAAGCATTTCCGCAGAACAGAAGCTTGGAAACATGCTTAGCTCTGGGGCAATATGTAGAAAGGGGAGGATGGGTTTTGAGAGTTAGAGCCTGAGGCTTCTGGAACCAAAGTATCCTTAGCCCTTTTTTCTACAGACTAAAGAAACAAGAAAATCAGTCAGACACTGAAATGGGAATAGTAGAAGTTGAGCATTAAACATTTAACAATTTCAAGATTTTTTTTCTTCTTCTTCTTTTTTTCTTGGATCCAACATGCAGCTAGTTGTAGTCATTAACTCTCTGCTTCTTTAAGCTCTCCTAACTGAACTCTCTATATGAAGAGTTTAGTGACTCTCTGACATTTTCTAATCTAAGAGAAGTAGGAAGGAATTAAACATTTATTAAGTGCCTCCTATATGCCAAAAGCTATACAAAGCGCTCTACAAATATTATCTCCTATGGTCCTTACAACAACCCTAGGAGGTGAACACTGTTTTTATCCCCATCTTACGAATGAGAACACCGAAGCAAACAGAGGTTAAATGACTTGCCTAGAGTCACTCAGCTAGGAAGTAGATGAGGCTAAATTTGAACTCACATCTTTCTGACTCTAAACCCAGTGTTCTATCCATTTATCCAATCTAAATGTAAGAGAAAACATCTTATATTATACCATGGACTTCACTGACACTCTCAGTTTTCCAGGAATCCTCAGAACTGATCCAGGACCCAGGCCAATCTCTTATTCTTATTCCATGCCCATATTCCCTGCCATACTCCCAGTCTGAGACTGGAGGATCCCTTGAGCTCTGAAGCTCTGACCTTCAATAAGGATAAAGCCAATCTTGTATTCACACTAGCACATATCAGTACAGTGAGATCTCAGGAACAGAGCACCCCCAAACTGATTAAGAAAAGACAAATCAGCCCAACTTGAAGAAACAGAGCAGTTTACGGCTTTCCATGGCAATCAATGTTGAGATTAGACCTGTAAGTGGTCATCACACTTCAGTCAAGACAAAATAGAGATGTCCCATGTCAAAAAATCCCAGCAACAACACAACAGAAAATGATCTAGGGAAATTCTAGCATTAGTGTAAGGGATTTCTTCCTTTATTTTTATCATTGATGATCTCTGAATTCCAATTTGAATCATAAAGAAGTCTGCCTGCCCTCTTGCTCCCCAGGTCTACTTTGCCCCCTGAATTCAAAAGTCTATAACATAATCCCTAATTACATTTTCTCATTCTTTTGCCACTGACATGATATCTTGAGACGATAGAATCATAAATTTAGAACGAAAAGTTAAATAGCATCTAACCTAAGCTATTCTTCCAAAGTCAAGTTACTTGATCAATACCACACAACTTTTAAACAGCAGAGTTGTGAGTCAAACCCAGGTTCTCTGTGTTCTTTTCTCCAAATAGTGCTATGAAAGGTCTAGAACTCCAATTTCCTGACCAATCTAGCCCAGGCTCAATCTCTTATTCAGTTTTGGGTTGAGCTCATTTTCCATGTTGAGTACCTGTGTGCTACAAAAACACTTCAACTCTAACCATGAAGAACTGAAGGCTGGTTGATAAATTTTTCTTGTGTGTTACAAAAGCTAAAACATTCAGACATTTTGGCCAATCTTTCTGACTAAAGTAATGGACTATATATACAGCTACAAATCATAATACAGGTAACATGCATTCTCCATAACTTTGTTTTACCAGTGAGGGTAGATTGCTATTATAATAGCAGGTAGAGGGTGCTGTGGGTGGAGCACCAATCATTTGGTCTCATACTTTCACTAGCTGTGTGACCCTGGACAAGTCACTCTACCCTGTTAGCCTGAGTCTCTTCCTCTGTAAATTGAGCCAGAGAGGGAAGTGGCAAACTACTCTTATATCTTTGCCAAAGAAACCCAAATAGAGTTACAAAGAGTTGGACATGACAGAAACCACTGAACAACAAAATTTATATGTAGAATTCCATTAAAAAATATTATGTATTGCTCACTTTATCTAAAGTATTCTTCCTCTGAAGAAGAAGCATCATAGTCTGATAGACAGAGCTCTGGACATTGATTCAGGAAGCCCTAGATTCAAATCCTGCTCATACTTGCAAGCTATGTGGCTATAGTAGCAATGCAATATTCACAGCACATATGGCAGCAATAAATGTTTGACACAATTCAGAATTGCAAAATACCACAGACTCTCCATATGAAAGACAGAAACAAAACATGGTGTGAGAAGATATAGGTAAGGATTCTACCTTAGATACTTACTAGCTTTGTCATTTTGGGTAAATCTCAGCTAATCTGGGCCCATGATTTATTTAGCTACAAAATCTCTAAGGTTCCTTCTAATTCTAAATGTATCATGCTATGAACCATCTTAAGAGTGATCATGGACTGAGCAAGATAAGATGACAAAATGTCCTATGAAAAAACTTCTTGTTAACTTTGGACACAAACCAAACTTTTCTAATTGCCTTCTCCAAGAAGAAATTGAGACTTTCCCACCCATTTATGTTAAATTTTTAAGTGATTTTTTTGCTTTTATTAATAGTAAGAATTTTAATATTGATGTGTTTCATTTCTTTTAGTAAGTATTGACTTTGTTATTGAAAACTATCACAGATTAGGAGAACCAACATTTAAATGAGTAAGTATTCATTAAGATAGCCTAAGGACAATGTGATTATTAGTCTCTCCTGCCCCTTTTAACCCAGTTCTTCCACTAGTACAGAAGCAGACATGGGTCACAAACCCTTGAGAACTGCTTTGTATTTTGATCTATTTCATGACAAAAGAGAAATCACCACTTTGTGGCCAACTGAGCTGCTCCTTGCTTACTGGACTAATCTTTCCATCAATGAAAGAGTCTTCCTTTCAGGCTTAATAGAACCTTCTAGAACCTCTTCTACACTGATATAGCCTACAAGAACTTAGTCATCTCCATGATATAATGAACTTATGCAGAAGGATGAAATGAAACACATTCTAAAAAATATTAATTCTTACTTTGTCAATTTCTCTAAAAGAAAAAAGACTGAAAATAATATCTATACTTCAGTATTATTAGCTATTAGACATGACAAAAAGAATGGTTTCAAGTAGTCTGGGAAGACTTGAATGTACTGATGCAGAAAGAAAGGGACAGATCGTGTAAAGTCCAAGGACAGTGACCAGGATGAAGAAGACACAGGAAAGCATGCCACATGCTTATAAGTTAAAGGAGCTTAGAATATGTAGAGTAGAGAACCAGTAAGGGCAACTTGATAGCTTGACAGTTGTTTTCAGGTAACTGAAGAATTGTCATATTGAGGAGGGAATCCATTTGTTCTCTTAGTCTGAAAGGACAAAACTAGGAGCAACTGTAGAAATTATATGGAATAAGATTTCAGTTCATTGTAGAGAAAACCACCTTATAGCTATATAAATGCTATAATAATTATTATTATTTTAAGTGGGCACATAATGCATTGAGCTTCCTTGTATGTCATACAAAGTATATCATAACATCTTGCTGGATGCCTGTCATGCCTGAAAGTGTCAACAGTTAGCCTGATAATCTAGCCTCTTCAGTGTGCAATTTGTAGGCAAGAGTCAGTAGTGGTAGCCTTCTGCCACTGTTGCACCCCCAACCTCTGAAACCATTGGGGGTGGGTCAGCAAAGGATACCTATCATAATAGATGGCACTGCTCAGAAATCCAATGGCCTATTTTAAGACATAGTGAGTTCAAGCAGTGACTAGATGACCTGTTTTTATTATAGAGGGATTTATGTTTCTGGTGGGGCTGGTACTAGATGAGTTTAGAGGTTGTTTGCAGCTCTTGGATTCTATGATTGCATCTGAGTATGGCCTAGAAAATATGGCTCATATAGAATAATTGGCTACTGTATTTTTTTCAGGGATATGCCCATCTTCCCTGTTCCACATCACTCCTTGGACCACTAATAGGAACAAATGTCTCATTTTCAGGTTTGGGGAAGATCTCTCCCAGGACCAACAGCAACTCCTGGATGGAATCACAGAACTGGATATCAATACTGGTGGATTGCCTTCTCAGCTTCTGGTTCACGGGGTCTTGGCCTTCCCTCTTGGGCTAGATTCTTCCCTTGGTTGCTTCTTGGCAGCTGCTCGCTATGGTCGGGGTCGAGTGGTGCTTGCTGCTCATGAGGGCATGCTCTCTGCCCCCAACCTGGGCCCTTTCCTATGCAATGCTATTACCTGGCTGGCAGGGGGACAAACAGGTACAATTGGGGTTAATTCTAATCTTAAAGAACTGTGTTCCCTCATGTCTGAAAGAGGCCTGAAATGCAGTCTAGAATCCCATCTGACCACTGGTTTAAGTGTCTACTGCTGTTCAGCCTATGAAGACAAAGAGGCGAGGAAGCTGCATGAGTTTGTGGCAGAGGGTGGAGGGTTACTGATTGGGGGCCAAGCCTGGTGGTGGGCCTCTCAGAATCCTGGCAAGACTGCTGTGGCTGATTATCCTGGAAACCACATCCTCAACCCCTTTGGCCTTAGCATCCTAGATGATTATCTAGAAAGTGGCCAGTTTCCTGTCCTTGTACCTGGTAAAAGGAACTATCACTTCCGCTCAGCGTTGTCTCAGTTCCAGGATGAAGTAAAAGGAAGTAAGGTCTTGGCAGAAGACTGGCAGTCAAAGTTAAGGAAGGACTGTGGAGCCTTCCTGAAGATTCCTGCAGAGGGAATCCCTGCCTATGCCTCCCTACATAGATTCTTGAGGAAAGTGCTCAAACAAACTGGTCTTCCCAGTATCAGTGAGCATCATCCTGTAAACAGCAATTCCTGTGAGGCCACCCTGCTCTGTATGGCCACTGAGCTTGCTCAAAATGGGACTGATTGCTTTTCACTGGTCCACAGAGATGGTAATGGGACTTGCCCTTCCCAACTCTACTCCCCAGGACCCCCTGTCACCATGGAGATCAATGGTACCAGTCCAGGTAAAGATGGAGGATGAGGGCCAATGAATAGTTGGGAAGGACTGGGCTGGATGAATCCAGGAGGACATCATAGGACTGAAATTGTCATAAGACCCTGTCCCTTTAAGGTGATAGTGCTTGAGTTACTGGGAGAAGTTAGAGAGTAAGTAAGTAGGGAAAGGACTGGGCAATCTAAGGTTTAAAGAGAGGATAGTAAGTGTCTGGGAGGAGGTGTGAAGGCTTCAGAAGGAAATATGGGGCCCTGAAATGGGGATATAAGAACTCTTAGGGATGATATCAGGGCTCTAGAAATGGATATGAGGAAAGTCAGAGGGTATTGGGGCAGAGAGAGGGGAGAGCCCTGAGAAGAGATATAGGAGATCCGGGTGAGGTAAAGAGAATGAGGGGGGTCACGGTAGGAGAATTCCATCCATTATTATATCTTTCTTCAGATGCTACTGTATGGGTAAGTACTGGACTCTACCTCCCTGAAGGCTTTACTGCAAACATCAGGATGCCATGTGCTACCTCTACTGGCCTACAGGTAATTCCCCTGTGCCTGCCCATTGCCTCGCCTATATTTGTAAATCCTCATATGGCTGCAACCACCATATTTTTCCAGTTCTTTTTTTTTTGTTGTGCTGTTGTTTTAAAAATTACTTTTTTTATTGACAAGCATTTGTTTTCTTTTTCTCAAGTTTCATTCCCTAACTAAAAAAAAAAAAAAGAAAGAAGGAAAAGAAACCATGGTAATGAATATGCATAGTCAAGCAAGCAAATTGCCACATTGGCCACGTCCACAAATGGATACTGAATTCTGCCTCTTAAGCTCATCTGTCAGGACGGGGCAGTGCACTTCATCTTTGGTCCTCTTGAATCTGTAACGTTGGTCAGAATTCTCAAGTCTTGCAAAATTGTTTTTCTTCATCATGTTGTTTCTGTCTAAATCATTCTATTCTGCTAACTTTATCCCATCAGTTTCTGCAAGTATAGCTGGGTTTTTCTGAAACCATCCATTTTGTCAGTCAATATACATTTTTTAAGTGCCTACTATGTGCTCAGCACTCTACTACATGTTAATCTCTTAGAGCAAAATAATATTCTATTAAATTCGTAAACCATAATTTGTTTAGCTGTT
Organism: Bettongia penicillata ogilbyi; assembly: GCA_023548195.1. Classification (NCBI taxonomy): domain Eukaryota; kingdom Metazoa; phylum Chordata; class Mammalia; order Diprotodontia; family Potoroidae; genus Bettongia; species Bettongia penicillata. The sequence goes on from JAJHZJ010000026.1 coordinate 1,878,569, forward strand.
CCACAATAGATGGGCACTCCCCATTGGTTTCTAGTCTTTTCTTTTTGTAAAAAGAGATGCTATAAATATTTTTATACATATAAGTTCCTTTCTTCTTTCTTCAATTTCTCTGGGGTACAGGCTTTGTATCAGTATAAGTAGATCAAAGGGCCTGAACAGTTTAATTGCTTTTTAGGCATTGTTCAAAATCTCGGAATGGCTATGCCAGTTCTCAACTCCACATTACAGTTCCTTAGTGAGTCTATTTTCCCACACACACAGCCCCCATCACCTATACCTATGATTAAACCTCCACCTTCCTCTTCTTGTCTGTATTTCCCTCATAGGGGCATTTCCAAACAAAATGACCTGGTGTCTGGACCAGATTCTGTCCTACGAGATAGTGTATCTTAAACAACATGGAATCCAGACACCTTGGGGTCTGGTGTGTTTTATCCAGTAGCAACAGATATTCAGAAAAGTCCATACTTTATTTTATTTTCCCCAGCCTCCTCCTGGGATGAATGTCTCCCTCTTCAACATAAAATTTCCTTATGACAAATAGCTACCAAGTTTTATCATACTGGATTCCTATTCTCTGCAGGATATGTTCTCTAAAACAGACAGCAAGTGACAATTTCATCTCCTAATGTCATCGTTGAAGACTGAAGTTATGATCAAAGCATCCTACTTTTCCTTAACAGCTCATTTTGGATCTGGAACCTATGATTTTGTTAAGCATGTATGAGCCCTTGGGAGTCTTGAGTCGCTACCTACCAAATGTCCATAACTTATATTGTCATGAAAGACATTGATAAATGATCTAACACACACTTTCCAGTGGTTGCTAGCTGTGCTCATGACTCCCCTTTCCCAGGTACAAATTGGATGCCACTCTGATGATCTCAGTAGGGCCAAGAAGCTGTGCCGAGCACCTGTGGTGATTCACCGATGCTGCCTGGACAGACCAGAGATGTCAGTCTCCTCCTTCTGGGGGGGTCTCATCTATGTACTTGTGCCCCAGGGCAGTAACCTGGGTCCTGTATCAATCACGATCACTGGAGCTGTGCCTGCTCCTTACTTCAAGCTAGGTGAGTAACAGCTTCATGAAGCCTAAACCCAAGGATAGCTGGAGAAAGGGCCAAGGAATTGTAATGGAGGGAAATAATGTGTAGCTTGGATTGGCAAAGAAAAAGAAAATGTATTTGATGCGATAAGGAAGAGATGACTTATTTTAAAGTTGAGGGTGGGGCATCAGGGAACTTCTGGTGTCCCTGGAGAATTCAGGGGAGCATGAGGAAAGGTGATCAGAGATTGGCCTTTTGTTTGCAGAAATGAGGATAGGTTGCATACCAAAGGTGAGAGCAGAAGAGAAAGGCACTAAATTTAGATTCAAAGGACTTGAGTTCAAATTCTGACTCAGCTACTTACTGTGTGTGTGATATTGAACATTACTTTAGCATCAGTAAAATGAGAGAATTATCCTAGATCCACACACATATTTTTAAAGAATATTTTGATAAGCACAATTGGTTTCCATTGTAATTCCATGTATTTTATTTTATGTATTTAAAAATTGAGGAGTCCATAGGCTTTACCAGGCTCCCAAAGGGGTTCATGTCACTTTAAAGCCCCTTTCAGCCCTAAATCTCTGATCCCTTAGTGTTACTCTCCCATTGAAATCAAAATTCCAACTTTTCAGCCTTAGGAAGTAGAAAAATGAAGGCGTACTTGAAATGACATAATGTCCAGAAGGTGATGGACATACTGTACCTCATCTCCTATATTGGGTCTTTCCAAAACTGTGATCATAGATACATTTAGGGTAGACATTAATAAGTAGTTCCATAGTTGTACCAAAGTGACCTAGGATGGTGAGATGACTAGAGGGTATGTTATATGAGGCTTAATTGAAGGAACTACAAGTATACAGCCTGGAAAAAAGAAGACTTGAAGGGATATGGTAGTTTTCCAATATCTGAAAGGATATTAGGTAGAATTGGGATGATTTGTGGTCTGTTTGGGCTCAGGGAACAAAATTATGAATAGGCAGCATAATTTATGGAGACAAATTTTATCTTGATGTAAGGATAAAAATCTTAACCATTAGATAGATCTGCCCCAAAGCGAAATGGATTGTCCTGGAAGATTCCAAATTACCCAAAGGGGGAGATCTTCAAATAGAGGCTGCAAGACCACTTATCAAGAACAGAGAGAAGAGAATTTCTGCTCCTGTTCAAGTATAGGCTGGATTAGATGATCTCTGAGACTCTGTGACAGTCCCATTAACCCCGCTATCTCTGTCTAAAGGGGAAACACCTGTGGAGGAGTGGAGGAGCTCCATCCGCTACTACCCAGTGCCCTGGGGGGAGCTGGCGACAGACAATATCATCCTCACGGTGCCATCTGAACAACTTCAAGACCTGGAAGACCCAGAGCCATTGCTTCATCTCTGGGATGAGATGATGGGAGCCGTGGCCAGACTTGCATCCATAAGCTTCCCTTTCCCTCAGCCTGAGAGGATCGTGGCTGATGTACAGATCTCAGCTGGTGGGTGTTCTGAAAGTTGGGATGGGAGATGCTTTGTGCAGGGGACAAAGTTCACAAGTATTCTTTATTCATCATCTTCTTTCTGTATTATGCATTATATATGATGGCTGATAGTACAAATGAGCAGGGGCTTATAAATGATTTGGGAAAAATGAGAAAAACTACACTGAAATTTCAAATAATAGCATTCATTCATTCACTTGTTCATCTTTCGTTTACTCATTCAGTAAGCATTTATTGTGCGCCTCTGTGTGGAGCACAAGACCTTTCACAAAGTACTGCTGGGGAAAATGCTGTGATTTGAAAGGAGGTGCTTCAGTATGTAGTGGAGTGATTAAAGAACCTTCAGTGGAATATGGAGGAAATGAGCTAGGTCAACAAGTCAGTAAGCATTAGGCACCTACTGAGTGCCTGGCACTGTTATAACATAAAAAGAAAAGCAAAAGACTCTTTCCTCTCAAGGACCATATATTCTAATAAGGGAAAACAGCTTGGAAACAACCAAATATAAAAATGATCTGTGCACAATAAATTGGAGATAATTTCAGAGGGAAGCACTAGTTTAAGGGATTAACCACTCATTACAGAGACCTAGACCAGCACCAAAGGCTATATAAACAGGAAAGAAAAATCTTCTTTCCTCACTCTAGGAGAATTCACAATATAACTGAAGTTTGCCGTAAGAAAGGGGAAATTACCCACACTCTTCCTATCTTCCCAAGCTATAGATGGGATAGTCTAACATGTAAAATGTATAAAATAATAGCTAGCATTTATATAGTGTCTTCTATGTTCCAAACACTGTGCTAAATGCTTATAAATATTACCTTTTTATCCTCACAACTCCTTTATTTATCCTCATGTTACAGTTGAAGGAAACTGAGGCAGAGAATAAGTGACTTGCCCAAGGTCACATAGCTAGTAGATATCTGGGAGTGGATTTGAATACTGGTCTTCCTGACTCCTTCTCCAGCATTCTATTCACTATATAGCCTTCCTTCTACAAGAGAAAAAAAATATCCCAGTACATGGATCATGATGGTGCAGGTGTACAATTCCAAAATTGACAGAATGTTAGAGGTACATAGAAACAACATAACACTTAATGCTAGAGATAAAAAATTGGTGCTGGACAGGAAAGTCAGTAAAATGGAGAAATTTCTTCCCTATTTTGACTAAGAAAAGAGAAACCATTTGTTTTTATATAAGTGTGAAAATGTTGGGGATGAAACAACATAGGGGAGAGATTCATTATGAGAATAACCTAGGGATGACAGATTGGGCTCTCTCATACAGAAATCTCTGCCTTCTCTTCTTTTCTCCACTCCCCAGGCTGGATGCATTCAGGATACCCCATCATGTGCCACAAGGAGTCAGCAGAGGAAATGGTCACTGTGAAGAAAATAAGGTCTAATGGCCTCTGGGGCCCCATCCATGAGTTAGGCCACAACCAGCAACGACAGGCCTGGGAGTTTCCCCCACATACAACTGAGGCTACCTGCAATTTGTGGTCTGTCTATGTACATGAGACGGTGCTAGGCATCCCCCGGAGCCAGGCCCACCCTGAACTGACTCCCTCAAATAGGGAGACTAGGGTACAAGAATACCTGAGAAATGGGGCTACCCTAGAAGAATGGGAAGTTTGGACAGCCCTGGAGACTTATCTGCAGGTATTAGAAATTAATTGGGGTAGAAGGAAAGACAACTACTATTGTTGCTGCTGCTACTAACTCTAGTACTACTACTACTACTACTACCACTACTAATACTATCACTACTACTACTACCACTACTACTATTATTTCTGCTGCTGCTCCTCCTCCTCCTATAGGATTTTATGTAGTGCCTCAAAGTTTACAAAGTATTTTTTATAGGTTTTCTCATTTGGTCCTCACAATGACCCTGTAAGATAAGTTCTATTATTATCTACATTTTACAGATGAGGAAACTGAGGCAGGGAAAGTTTAAGAGATTTGCCCAGGTACCTATCCGTATTGGGTCATGGAATCCTGGCTGGATCTTCATGATTCTAAATATCCTATGCCTGCTTCTATGTGCCTTACTTGTATAGCTGTAAAATGGGAGTGACAGCCCCATCCTTAACTATCTCCTAATGAGAAGGTGAAGATAAATGAGGGAGTAGAAGAAAAGTATTATGCAAAATTTCTATTAAGGGTCTCCACAAAAGAAAACATTCTATTATATAACCCAGACAAATGTTCTCTTGACTAATTATAATTATAAAGATCCTATTGAAGTTTACCATGAATCATTCTCCATAGGTCTAGTCACAAGGGTGACCCCTCTTGTACCATTTTTATGGCACTATTATTGGTATTACTATAGTGTTATTTCATATGGTATCCATGTGTCATAATTTGACTAAGGCCTAATTTCCACTAGCGTGATTAATCATTCTTGGAAGCAGGCATTTGCCCAAGGTGAATAGTAGAGCATAAGACTGATTGATCATGTCTAAATGGATGCTTGGTGCAGGAAAGGAAGGAATCCTGTTCAAATGGTACAAATATGGCTAATGTTCAAGAGGGAGCCTCTTACCACAGTAAGGTAGAGTCATTGACGCTCACTTGCTGGGTTGTCTCTGGAAACTTAGACCCTTCACTCTGCCCCCTTTTCTCTTTCCTCTTTCAGCTACAGGAGGCCTTTGGCTGGGAGCCTTTCATCCAGCTCTTCACTCAGTACCAGACCTTATCTGGGGTGCCCAAAGACAATGCTGGCAAGATGAACCTGTGGGTGAAACAGTTCTCTCACCAAGTGCAGAGGAATCTGGCTCCATTCTTCCAGACCTGGGGCTGGCCTGTCAAGGATGAGGTGGCTGTTTCCTTGGCCTGCCTGCCCGAGTGGCAGGAGAACCCCATGAACATCTACCTTCTCAAGAAGAATTAAGAGATGCCCAGTAGGCCTAGTGTGTCTGTAGGCAGAATACATCTCCATCTCCAAAACTCAGTCTATGGCTTGGGTGGGAAATACTCTGGGTGCAGGGAGTCAGCCCCATTCATTCCTGTTCAAGATTCTATAGGAGGTGTAAGAGAGTAAAGTCATCAGGAGTGTGCCCCCATCTGAAGAGAAAACAAGCACCACTACATAGGAAGTTGTACAGCAACACAAATAAATAACAATGAAAATATTTCTTCCGCTTCTGCCTCCAAAAAGAGGCCTCAGAACCTACCACAAATTGGCACCAAGTATTCCTTCCCTGGGGATCTCTTTATGATTTAAATGTGTTATCATTCATCAATATAGTGTAATAGTGATAGCACTGGATTTGGTGATGGGACTTTGATTTGAATCCTCTCTTCCCAATGTAACTTGTGTCACCTTGGACAAGTTGTTTAATCTCTTTAGGCCTTCATTTCCCTATTTTCAAATGAGACAATTAGATATGATGACCTCTAAGGTCCCTTTGCCTCTAAACCTAGGATCATTTCTTCATATGCATGTGTGTATATATGTGTATCTATCTATACGTACGTACATACATAAACATACAAACATACATGGATACAAATATACAGAGTGTCCCAAAAGTCTTAGTGAAGTTTCAAACTTTTAAAATCTTAAGCTCCCTTAAAACTTTTGGAATACCCTGTATAATCTTGGGGAGCCAGGGTGACATGGTATACCTCTTATGATCAAAACTGCTTTTTAGGTAATAAAATTCTCTAAATTCTTCTCTAAATTTTTGAGGTACAGTTTCAGAAAGATCCAGTGCATTCAATATGATATTCAACTAAATTTTAAAGGAAGGATTCCGGAAAATTCCTTCAGCTACAGGAAAAGGATGGTAAAGTCACAAGTTGTGATAAAATATATTATGGGTTGCTACCATCAATTCATTCCATTTGCCAATATTCTTTACACGAAGGAAGTCGTGGGAGAGATTGCATTGATAGAACCTGAGAAAACTAAACTAAAATATTCTCTGTCTGTGGCTTGATCACCTCCATAAACATTTATTGCATGCCTACTATGTGCCAAACACTGTGATAAGCATTGAGAATTACAAAAAGAGGTAAAAGACAGACCTTGGGGTGCAGAGCCAAAATGGCAGAGTAATAGCACAGACTTTCTAGAGCGCTCTGCCAAGCCCAGCCAAATACCTGTAAAAAATGGCTCTAAACAAATTCTGGGGCTGCAGAACCCACAGAATAACAGAGTGAAGCAATGTCCTGCCCAAGACAGCCTGGAAAGTCACTGGGAAGTATCTATTGTGCCATGCAAGGGACAGGATGCAGTCCAGCTTGGGCTACAAATGCACAGACAGACCTGAGAAGGCTTTGGGGGGGACTGAGTCTTTCACACCTGTGGTAGTTTCCAGACTTTACAAGCCCAAAACACTGAGGAAAAATTGGAAGGTCAGTGGAAAAAGCCTGTGGGAACAGTTCAGGAGAGTGGAGTGGTCTGGCCCCAGCACCAGGGTAGCTGAGGAGATAGGAGGCAGAGGAATCCTCAGCAGCCGCAGCAGCAGCTTGGGCAGCTGCAGCCACTGTTTCTGGAGTTCTAGGCCCACAGAGTGTAGAGGAATTGAGCAGCTGATTGTACACCCCCCCCCCCCCACCCCTACTGGAAGCAGAGAACTACCTTGACAAAGAGCTCAAAAGTAAAGTAAATGGCTGGGGAAATAATCACAAACCTGGAAAAGAATCAGACTATGGGATCTTACTTTGGTGACAAGGAAGATCAAAGCATGCAAACAAAAGAAAACAAAGTGAAAGCTCCTCCATCCATCCAAAGCCTCCAAGAAAAATATGAATTGATCTCAGGCCATGAAAGAGCTCAAAAAGGATTTTGAAAATCAAGTAAGAGAAGTAGAGCAAAACTCGGGAAGAGAAATGAGAGTGATGCAAGAAAATCATGAAAAATGAGCCCACAGCTTGCTAAGGAAGACCTCAAAAATGCTGAGAAAATAACACTTTAAAAAGTAGACTAAACTGAAATGGCAAAAGAGGTCCAAAAAGCCAATGAGGAGAAGAATGCCCTTAAAAGCAGAATTAGCCAGATGGAAAAGGAGATCCAAAAGCCTACTGAAGAAAATTATGCCTTAAAGATTAGAATGGAGCAGATGGAAGCTAATGGCTTTATAAAAAATCAAGAAATTATAAAACAAAACCAAAGGAATGAAAAAATAGCAGAAGAGTGAAATACCACATTGGAAAAACAACTGAACAGGGAAATAGATCCAGGAGAGACAATTTAAAAATTATGGGACTACCTGAAAGCCATAATCAAAAAAAATAGCCTAGACATCATCTTTCATGAAATTATCAAAGAAAACTGCCCTGATATTCTAGAACCAGAGGGCAAAATAAATATTGAAAGAATCCACAGATCACCTCCTGAAAGAGATCTGCAAAGAAAAACTCTGAGGGATATTGTAGCCAAATTCCGGAGTTCCCAGGTCAAGGAGAAAATATTGCAAGCATTCAGAAAGAAACAATTAAAGAATTGTGGAAATACAATCAGGATAACACAAGGGATTGAAGAATATGAGATTCCAGAAGTCAAAGGAGCTGGAATTAAAACCAAGAATCACCTACCCAGTAAAACTGAGTAAAATACTTCAAGGAGAAAAATGGTCATTCAATGAAATAGAGGACTTTTAAGGATTCTTGATGAAAAGATCAGAGCTAAATAGAAAATTTGAGTTTCAACCACTAGAATCAAGACAAGCATGAAAAGGTAAACATGAAAGAGAAATCATAAGAGAGGTATTAAAGTTGAACTGTTTACATCCCTACATGGAAAGGTAGTATTTGTAACTCTTGAGACTTTTCTCAGTATTTGAGTAGTTGGAGGGATTATTAACATGTAGACAGAGGGCACAGGGTGGGTTGAATAGCAAGGGATGATATCTAAAAAAATAAATTAAGGGGTGAGAGAGGAATATAGTGGGAGGAGAAAGGAAAAAATGGAATGGGGCAAGTTATCTCTCACATAAAAGAGGCAAGAAAAAGCTTTTTTCATTGGAGGGGAGAAGGGGTAGGTAGCAGGAAAAAAAGTGAAGCTTACTTTCATCACATTTGGCTTAACGAAGGAATAACATGCATGCTCAATTTGGTATAAAAATCTATCTTACACTCCAGGAAAGTAAGGGAGAAGGGGATAAGTGGGGCATAAGGAGGAATGATAGAAGGGAGGGCAAAAGACAGGAGGGGGTAATTGGAAGTAAGCACTTTTGCGGAGGGAGAAGGTCAAAAGAGAGAATAGAATAAATGTGGGGCAGGATAGGATGGAGGGAAATATAGCTAGTCTTTCACAACATGACTTTTATGGAAGTCTTTTGAATAACTCCAAATGTGTAAACTATATTGAATTGCTTGCCTTCTCAGTGGGGATGGGTGGGGAGGGAGAAAGGTAGAGAAGGTGGAACTCAAAGTTTTAAAAACGAATGTCAAAAATGCAACTGGGAAATAAGATACACAGATGATGAGGTGTGGGGCAATCTATCTTGCCCTACAAGATAATAGAGGATATGGGGATAAGGGAAAGGAGGGGTGTGATAGAAGAGAGAGCAAATTGGGGGAAGGGTTAATCAGAAGGCATGGTGTTTTGGGATGGGAGGGGCAGAGAGATGGGGAGAAAATTTGGAATTCAAAATCTGGCAAAAATGAATGTGTAAAACTAAAATTAAATAAATTTTTTAAAAAAGAGTCTGCTCTCAAGAGTTCACAATCTAATATGTATGTGTGTTTGTGTGTGTGTGTGTGTGTGTGTGTGTGTGTGTGTGTATGCACGCACATCCATGAGGATAAATAGGAAATAAACTGATGGGTTGAGAAAAACATCCTATAAAAAAATTGGATTTTATTTGGGACTTAAAAGAAACCAGGCAAAGAATTAGAAATTGAAGGGACACTTATCAATTGGGGAATGACTGAGTAGGTTTCATATATGAATAATACCATTATTATAATTCATATAACAGTATTATATTAATAATACTATTATTCCATAGGAAATGATGATTTCAGAAAGACTTATGTGGAACTGATGCTTAGTGAAGTAAGCAGAAATTTGAGAGTGCTGTACACAGTAACAGCAACACTGTGTGATGATCAACTTTGATAGATTAGGTATTCTCAGAAATGCAATGATCTAAGAAAATTTCAAAAGAGTCATGATAGAAAATGCTATTCACATTCAGAGAGAGAAATGTGGAGTCTGAATGCAGATCAAAGCATACAATTTACTCATCTGGGTCAGAGCACTCGCACACACCAAGACTGGTTTGATGAAAATGATGTGGAAATCCAGAAACTGCTAAATGAAAAATGAGAACTCCACAGGATTTACCAGCAGGAAAGTCCATCCATCTCTAAGAAGGCAGTATTTAATCGCATCAAAAGTAAAGTACGAGCAAAGCTTAGAGAGATGCAGGATTCCTGGCTCAGTAAGAAGGCAGATGAAATTCAATTTTATGCCAATAGTAACCATCCAAAGAGACTTTATGATTCCCTGAAAGCTATTAATGGACCAAAAACCTGTGGTGTATCACAACGGCTCAGTGCTGATGGAGCCACATTGATTAATGATAAGGACATGTTCCTAGAGGGACAGGCTGAACACTTCCATAGTGTTCTCAACAGACTATCATCAGTTAATGCTGAGGTCATTGACCTCAGATTGAAGTCAACCCCTCCTTAGATAAACTTCTAACCAAAGAAGAAGTTTTGAGGACCATTAGGTTCCTTTCATGTGGCAAAGCACCTAGTGCTGACTCTATAACAGCTGAGATTTACAAGGTAGCGGGCCATTGCTTATACAAAAGCTGACTTGAATGTTCCAGGTTATATGGCAGGAGGAGGATATATCTCAGGAGTTCAAGGATGCCTCCCTTGTTCATCTCTATAAAGGTAAAGAGAATAGATTGTCCTGTGACAGTCACAGGGGATCTTTCTCTTAGTCATTGCTGGTAAGATTCTGGCTAGATTCCTCCTTAATAGGCTGATCCTTTACCTGGAAGATGGGCATATATACCTGAGAGCCAGTGTGGCTTCATTAAGGGTCAAGGAACAGTCGATATGGAGTTTGCTGCCCAACAACTCCAGAAGAAATGCTAGGAGCAGAGCAGAGGTCTGTACACGATGCTTATAGATCTGACCAAGGCCTTTGACACTATTAGTTGTGAGGGCTTATGGAAAATTATGTCAAAATTTGGTTGCCCAGAGAAGTTCATCAGCATTATATGTCAATTTCATGATGGCATGTTTGCCTGGGTTCTGGATAGTGGACAATGTTCTTTTGCCTTCCTAGTCACCAGTAGAGTGAAACAGGGCTGTGTACTTGCTCCCATTCTTTTTATCATGATGTTTTCAGCCATGTTGTCAAGTGCTTTCAATGAGGATGAATATGACATCAAGGTCAACTACTGTACTGATGGCAAGTTCTTCAATTTGAAAAGGCTACAAGCCAAGACCAAAGTGAAGGGAATGTTGGTGCATGATTTTCTGTTTGCAGATCATTGTGCACTCAATGCAGACTCTGAAGATGAGATGCAACAAGTTATGAATCAATTCTCTGCTGTATATGCTAATTTTGGTCTAATAATCAAGACCAAGAAAACGCAGATGCTCCATCAGCCACCATCACACCATCCATACATGGAGCCATAAGTTACAACCAATGGAGAAGTTTTGATTGCTGGGGATAAGTTCACTTGCCTTGGTAGTGTATACATTGACAATGAGGTTGACATATGCATTGCCAGAGCTAGCTCAGTATTTGGGAGGCTGCAAAGAAAAGTTTGGAAGAGCAGAGCTATTAGACTGACTACCAAACTGAACATCTATGGAACCATTGTGCTGACCTCATTGTTGTATGCCTGTGAAACATGGAGAGTCTAGTAGTGCCATGCCAGGAAACTGAATCGCTTCCATTTGAACTGTCTTAGGAAGATTCTAAAGATCCCTTGTCAGGATAAAGTACCAGACACTGAGGTCCTTGTTCCAACTAAACTGCCAAGCATTCAAACTATGCTTCAGAGAGTGCAACACTGATGGGTTGGCCACTTTGTTCCAATGACAAATGTATGCTTTCCAAAAAGACTATTTTATGGAGAACTCACATGGGGCAGGCAATCACATGGTGGACAGAAGAAGCAATACAAGAACATTCTCAAGGTCTCTCTCAAGAACTTTGGATTTGATTGTGGGATGTGAAAGACACTGGCACAGGCCTGCTCAGTATGGTGTGCCCATATCAGAAAAGGTACTGTGCTCTTTGAGCAAAGCAGAATTGAGACAGCACAAAGGAAACATAGGATGCACAAATTTAGAGTATCTACCTCAAATGCTCACACAGACTATGTGTGTCCAATCTGTGGTAGAGAATTCAGAGTTTGTATTGCTCTGATCAGCCAGAGTCAGACACACTAAAATTTGACTTCATCATGGTGATGTCATTCTGGTCCTCTTTGAGAACAAAGGACAACAACCAACCAACCATTGTTGCATATTAGGGCTTGAGTTGTTGGTACAGTTCCAAGCCTTATGTTCTAACAGTATGTGAGACCTGGGGGAGGAGCCAAGATGGTAGAAAGATTCACATATGCTAGCTCTGAACTCACAACCCATAAAATACCTGTAAAGAAAACTCCCAACAAATTCTGGAGCAGTGGAAGCCACACAACAATGGGGTGGAGGAGATTTCTGTTCCAGAGAGACCTGAAAAACTAACACCAAAGGTCCATTGCACACCGGACCCGGAGGAGAGCCCAGCCCTGCCTTGACCATGCGGCACTGAGAGGAGCAGATCCGAGCAGGCTTCAGGGATGGAATCTCCAGCGGCCATGCAAGTCCCTCCACCCACAGGTGCAAAGGTTAGTGAGAGAATCTTTATGGCTGGCCAAGAGGGGAGCAGGGTGTCCCCATAATTCAGGCACCCTCGGGAGGCAGCAGCAGACAGGGGCTCCCAAAGCAGACAGGAGCTTGGATCCATTGTTGAAAGACTCCACATAAACCCCCTGAGGGAACTGAGCCTCATGTGGTGGCCCTGCCCCACCTGAGCAGCTGAACTTAATCTCACACTGAATAGCAGCCCTGCCCCTGCTGAAAGCCCTGAGGCTGGGAAGCAGCATTTGAATCTCAGACCCCAAGCACTAACTGGGCATATCTGGAGGCAAGGAGTGGAAAGGGGGTGGAAAGGAATCTCAGAAGTCAAGTAGCTGGCTGGGAAAATGCCCAGAAAAGAGAAAAAAAATAAGACTATAGAAGGTTACTTTCTTGGTGAACAGATATCTCCTCCCTTCCTTTCTGAAGAGGAAGAAAAATGCTTACCATCAGGGAAAGACATAGAAGTCAAGGCTTCTGTATCCCAAACATCCAAAATAAATATTCAATGGGCTCAGGCCATGGAAGAGCTCAAAAAGGATTTTGAAAATCAAGTTAGAGAGGTGGAGGAAAAAACTGGGAAGAGAAATGAGAGAGATGCAAGAAAAGCATGAAAAGCAGGTCAACATCATGCTAAAGAAGACCCAAAAAAATGCTGAAGAAAACAACACCTTGAAAAATAGGCTAACTCAATTGGCAAAAGAGGTTCAAAAAGCCAATGAGGAGAAGAATACTTTAAAAAGAGTATGTGAGACCTGAAAGGGACATTCAAGAAAATCTAGCCCAATCCTCCTTCTATCATAGTTGAGAAAATTGTTACCCCAAAAAGTTACTGACTTGCTCCAAATCATTCTGCTAGATAATGACAGAGTCAAGATGAGAACCCAGTCCTCCTGACTCTCTTTTCATATATTCCAGTAACTCTTACCTCTAAAACAGTTTCCACTATTTCATGAAAAGATTTTAGTTTATTAATTAATGGTGGCATTTTATCATCATAGTAGCAAAAAGTCTTTTTAACCTCTTTATTAGGGAGAGTATTTCCTTTGGTCTTAAGGCTCCCTCTTCTGGCCCTGGTCTCAGAAGAAAAATATTTCTCTTCCTAGCCCTGTTTTCTCTACTTAAAATAAATTGTTATATGCATGGAGGCAATTCTTGAATGAAACAGAAACTATCTCACTACAAATACTAAGGGAAATCATGTTCTCTAAGGCCTTTTCCTGCTCTACTGAAAAACAATAAATGAAAAGCTATGATTCACCTCAGACTAATAGTACAAGTAAAGGAGGACAGCCTCCAAATAGTGAGGTGGGCATGGAGGGGGCCGTGTGCTACAACAGAAGGGATGCTAGATTTGGAATCAGAGCAAATGAGACTTCTTGATTAGACTTCTAGCCCTGGTTCAAATCCCAGTGTGCAGGGAAGATAAATATGATAATCTGGTGTTTCTCACCAAGGGTGACTGATCTTAATGATTTTTCTGGATTTTGGGGCCTAGAGTCCAGCCTACCTTGAGCTGGGATCTCCATTTTTTTTCTACCAAGAGGTGTGTGTTTTCTGCAGTTTGCCTTCTTTATCTCTCATCCAGAGAGAGTTCTGTCTTTTCTCAGACTCATGCCTCACCCCGCCTCCACTGTCTGTTTTGTCCTCTCTGTCCCTCTGTTTATACCAAGATAGCCTTCTCACATGTCCTTAAGCAATATATCTGTCTTTGTCTATAACTTCTACTTTCCTAAAGACTTTTCTTTAACTATTCTAACATCCCTGGTGACCCACACAAATGTCAACTTCCTTGTTCTCTTACTCTCAGTCATTTGTTCTCTCTTGGGGAAACTAGAAAGGCACTTCTGCTTGTTTCTTAACAATGAACCCTTTCCCTGCATGAAGAAAACATCAGTGTGATTAACTAAAGAAAATGTGTTGGGGAGGTGGAAATAGGGTGAGGAGAAGAAGGAGGGAGGGAAAAGAATTGGTCATAATTCTACACTTGGTGCTTTTCTGACAGTGTTGAAATCTTCTCTTCTAGTCTATGCCCCATGATTAAAACCTACTTGATCCACCAATGTAATTTTTGCTTAGAATACATCATAGAATATAAGAGGTAAAGGAAATAAAATTAAGTAAGCCAGTCTCCTAATATGGTGAGGTGGGCATCTTGAGGGACGTGTAATACAATGCAAGATATGCTAGATTTGGAATCAGAGCACCTTAGACTTCTAGTCCTAGCTTGAATCCCAGCCTGGAACTTGCTATTCATTTTTCCTTGGCCAAGTCACTCAACTTCTGTTGCCCTCAATTTTCTCAATGATCTTTTGACTCTTCAGTCATGTTTGTTTTATGAATGTCCCCTCAAATTTCTCTCAAACCTTAGTTCAAAGAGAGAGAACCTGATGATCAAATTTTATATCCAATCTGAATTCCCTGGAGACCATCTCTGTCAGTTCAGTATAAATTATCAATCTATTCTGAAGGCTTACATCTCAGGATGTCAGCAGGCTAGAGAGGAGGAATTCATTTATTCTCATGTGATTCTCACATCTGTGCTTTCTATACTCCCTATGAGGTACAGACAACAGAAAACAACGTTTTTCTCTGCTTTTCCATTTCCTTTTAATATTTATACTTACTGGTTTCTTCATGTTTGTACTGCATCTATCTTTTTTTTCTTTTTCAGTTTTTCCCATTCCAGGGACAATTCTCATTGTCAGAACTGTCTGATCTTGGCATGTTCTCTGGTCTTTGAATCTCTATCTGAAGATGGATCAAGAGTACTTAAAGTAGTGGGATGTTGGCTGAGCTCCTCCAGGACCTCTTTCCTAATTTATGAGCCATATACTCTACTTTCCTTACAGCAAGATAAATCTTAATCTCCTCTCTTTTCAGTACTGGATTGCCAAGAAGAAAACAGTTCAAGAACAACAATACAACAAACATTTATTAAGCAAAGAATTAGAATTGATACTAGGATTACAAGAAGGAAAAAGAGAACAAGTCCCTGGCCCCTGGGTGTTCATAGTCTGGAGGGCAGCAGGGGATGTCTTCTAATAAATATAATACAAGGCAGAGTATCATAAGGACATAAGATAAAGGCAGATAAAGTGTTTCCTTTTTTTAAAAGAATGAGGAAGTGAGAATATTGTTAGTTCAGATATCTGGAAAAGGACTTTGGAAAGAGGTAGGTAGCTCTGGGAGCTTTGGAATAAGAGAAAGATTTCATCATGCATGGATGAAGAGGAAGTTCATTGGCACCTCTCCCAGATTTGAGGTGACTTCCCTTATTACTGTAGAATTTGGCCACTTTTGAATAATACAATATAAATTTAGAGCTGGAAATCACCATAAATATTTAGATGATCTATCAGGTCCTTTACAGCACTAAATTGATGTTATGAGATCCCTCATTTTGTACAGAACCAATGGTCCAAAGAGCTTGGGCCTTACTAACGGTGTGTAGCAGAAGGAAAATGTGAGCCCAAGTCTTTTGGGTTCCACTTGCCCTCCTAGGTTGGAGTATGAAATCACATAGTCAACTACTGTAGCATAAAGGGAAATCATTGGCTGTTGTATCCCTGACTTTGCTGACCTTCCTCAAAGACTTTCTTGGTCTCAGAAGCATGGCACTCCCCTTGTAGGTCAGCTGGCTCACCATCAGCTCCCTGTCCACTCCTTTAGAGTTCTTTTACTATAAACAGTGAGTTTCATATAAATACAAACTAGTTTTAAGTCAAGTAACTCAAGTCTGGATGGAAGATACTGAGTTCTACTTTCAACATGGGTTTTATTGTCTCCTATAACTTGTCACAAGATCCAATAAATGGATTTGTAGTATGAGGTTGGTAGGTCAGTCAGAAAGTACTGTTTGGGGTATGGGGTTTAGCTAGGTGGTGCAGTGGACAGAGCACCAGCCCTGGAGTCAGGAGTATTTGAGTTCAAATATGGCCTCAGACACTTAGAACTGTGCCCCTGGGGAAGGCTCTTTGTTTCCTTGTGCAGTGGAACCACTGATTTGACTAAAGTACCATTCTTATGAAATCAAGGATAGATATTTTTATTGTTGTTCAGGTGTCTGATACTTTAATGACTCCATTTGGGGTTTTCTTGAAAAAGAAACGGGAGTGGTTCGCCATTTCTTTCTCTAGCTCATTTTAAAGATAAGGAAGCTGAGGCAAATAGGGTTAAGTGACTTGTCCAAGTCACATTGCTAATAAGTGTCTAAGGCCAGATTTGCACTCAGGAGGAAGAGAATAAGATGTAAATTTGGTTGGATTTAACTTAGTCTGGATTTATAATTGATTGAAAGGTCAGACTCAAAAATTAGACTATGTCAACAAGCTGTAACTTTTGTATAGCCTATGATCTCAAGAGGTTTTACATTTTTAAATACAATAAAAATTTTATTTTAAAATGTAAAAACCATATTTAGCTGGTAAGCTATGCAAAAACAGATGGTTTGGTCCAAAGACCATAATTTGCCAACCTTTGGATTAAACAAAAAATTCTATGACAATTTTAAAGAAAATCTCAATTGAAATGACCCAAGAAGTACCCCTAGTCTTTTTCTATTTACCATTTTATGAATGAGAGTATGTTTATCAAATCAGTTGTTGACGAAAATCTAGGAAGGAGAGGTAGCACCCAAAATTGTTGTCCAAATTCCAGGAGGTGATGGTTTTGCTGTACTGTGCCCTAGTTAGGCCATATGAGGAATACTGTATGCAGTTCTGGGTATCATACTTCAGAACTGGATGACTCAAAGTACATAGGATTTAATGTTGGTCACACAAGCAAAATAAAGGCAGAGATCTACAACAAAGAATTGAGATGGACACATTGGCTCCACCTAGGATTTGTGGTTTTTTTTCTCTCTCTCCTCTGACCCTCACCCTTTTTATTTGCTGCAAAAGACATATTTAAATGGAGGCTTTGAAGTAAAATCTTAAATAATGAATGGGTAAAATAAATCATAAAACACCCAACTATAGAAGAAAGAATAACAATTACATTTAGCATCTACTCTAGAGCCATTTCCCAAGCTTGCACTTGCACTCATAATTTGGATTTCAAAGATGGCAACAGCTACCTCTGGTTCAATAGTTACCCCTATGGGTAGCATATATGGGGGCATATAAGCCCCAATCAAGGTGCTTCCCATTTAGTAATTAGCTAGTTGACTAAGTTAGCTTTGAGCAGAAACATCACTCAGATGGCACTGGAAAAATAGTAGTTATAATTCCTGCCACTCCCACCCCCAAATAAACAACCTGCAATGTACTATTCCCCAAACACAGAGTCCAGTGGGAAAAATGGGCACCAATTGAAAGTATAATGGTAGTAAGATATGTGTGGAGGGTTTGCATGCGCCCAAGACCACTCACAGCCCTGGAACTTTAGAACCTTGAGATCCTTTCTTTCTAGATTCCTGATGAAATTTGCTTCAGAGTGTGGTGACTGAGCATTGATGACCCTGTGCTATTAGTCAAGGCTAGCTCCCAGTGGGGCATAGGATCTCTGCCTGATTAGTGGGGCTCAGCTGGGCTTGCTCCTTAGAGACCCCAGGATCTTTGCTGAATGGGTTAATCCACTTGATTACTGGGTCTAGCCCTATAATGGTCTCCACCAGCCCCACCTCGGGTTCTTCTAGGAAGCTTCTGTGTTCTTTTAGCAGAGGAGTTACTGAAATGGCAGAGATCCTTAGTTTAGAACTATCAGAAACTTATCTATTTCTATTCCTTCAACTTTTCTGCTTTGAGATTTGTCACCAGGCAAGGAAATAATAGAGATATAGCCTCTCCTTTTAACAACTCTTCCTGAATCCAGGATATCAACTTCACCCTGAATTATGGTGAATATCCAGTATATTTCTGAAATCTTCATCTCTTCAAGCCAGGTGATAATTAGGCAATGACCATATGCTAAATAATCACCAAATAGTTTCAAAATTCAAGATTCCCTAGTTTTTATAGTTCCAATTTTTCCTGTTTGCTTAGCAAATGAATAGCTAAAGAAAAGGTACTGAAGCTGTCTCTGGTCTGTGGTTACAGTCACTATCTCTACTGGATGCCAGCCTATCTTCATGTCTATATCTACATTTGTATAGCTATCACAGCCCTCCCTCACTCAAAACAAAGTCAAAGGAAAGTCATGTCATCATTTCTCGGATGTCATGGTCCTCTTTGAAGATGAAGGACGAACACAAAAACAACTGTATAAAGAGATGTCTATGTTCCACATATTTGTCTCTCTTCTGTGTATATATAAAGACAGGAAAGAGAGAATGGAGATAGAGAGCAAGGAGAGAGGAAGAGGAGAAAGCTTTTAAAAGCCTCAAATCCTTTAAGAGGTAGAGAATGATTTAGTATATCTGAAGTATCCCTACTCTTACATCTCAGAGCCTTGAGTCTTGCTACTATAACTTTCAACTTTAACATTTACATCCTCCTCTTAGTGAAAAAGATTTAGTCATTGAAAACCACTTGGGAGAAGCTAGGATGCCAATGGTTATGATAAATAGTAAATATACTTTAGCATTTACTTTGCTAATGTAGTCAACACCAATTCAGTACAAAGTACAACGTGCCTTATATACGTGACAGATAACACATAGAAGAGTTGCACACAATAACCAAATGTATAGACCACCTCTAACAACATCTCACATGAACATATAGCAGCAGTACACATCAGAGAAATACATACTGTCACTGTTGTTCTTAGTATTTCATTTTCAAACAAGATGAAAGATAACACAAATGTCTTGATCTATGTTAATGACAGTTAAGTGAAGTGGAACTGTGAAAATCATCAACCTCACTCTCTCTTCTAGGGTCATCAAAATCTAGTGGAAAGACAAAAGTCAGCTTTTGAACCTCTTTTTCCATTTGGCTAATTCTGTTTTTGAAAGCATTCTTCTCCTCATTGACCTTTTGAACCTCTTTTGCCAATTGAGTGAGCCTATTTTTCAAGGTGTTATTTTCTTCTGCATTTTTTTTTGGGTCTCCTTTATCAAGGTATTGACCCGCTTTTCATGCTTTTCTTGCATCTCTCTCGTTTCTCTTCCCAGTTTTTCCTCCACCTGTCTAACTTGCTTTTCAAAATCCTTTTTGAGCTCTTCCATGGCCTGAGCCCACCAGACATCCACCTCGGATGTCTGGGATACAGAGGCCCCAACCTCCACATCTTTCCTGGTGGTAAGAATAGTTCCTCATCATCAGAATGGAAAGGCAGGAACATCTGTACCCCATCAAAGTAGCTTTCTATGGTCTTATTTTTCTTCCCTTTTCTGGGCATTTTCCCAGCCAGTTACTTGACTTCTGAGATTCCTGTCCAGCCCCTCCTAGATCTGCCCAGGTAATGCTTGGGGTCTGAGATTCAAATGGGCTTTCCGCAGCAGGCGCGGCTGCTATTCAATGTGAGCTTAAGTTCTGGTGCTGGGGTGGGGGCAGGGCTACCTCCCAGGCTCAGTTCCCTCAGGGGCTTTATGCGGAGACCTTCAGTAATGGGGCAGGTGGGGGCAGGGCTGTCTCCCAGGCTCAGTTCCCTCAGGGAATTTATGCAGAGACCTTTGGTAATGGCCCTGAACTTCTGCCTGCTGCTCGGGGAGTCCTGGACCGCTGCTGCTGCCTCTGCTGCTGCCTCTGCCACTCCCTCTGCCACTGCCTCCCGAGGGGGCCAGAGTCACGGAGACACCCTGCTCCCCTCTCAGCCAGTCCAGAAGCCCCTCTCACTGACCTGTAGCGTCTGTGGGTGGAGGGACCTTCCCGGCCACCGGAAGTTCCATCCCTGAAGCCTGCTCGGATCTGCTCCTCTGAGGCCACGTGACCAGGGCAGCTCAGGGGTGGGCTCTGCTGTCCGGAGGGTGACGGGCTCCTGGGGACAGCTTTCCAGGGCTCTCTGGAACGGAAATCTTTTCCACTGTGTTTCTGTGCGCCTTGCAGTGATCCAGAATTTGTGGGGAGTTTTTCTTGCAGGAAATATATGGGCTGTGGGTTCGGAGCTAGCATACATGAGTCTTTCTACTCCACCATCTTGGCTCCACCCCACCTTGTCCTTCTTTTTCAAAGAGGACCAATGACATCACTATGTCAAATATTACCACACTGGCATACAAAGAAACCCTGTCCTCTTTAGATTCATAGTTCACCATAAATGTAAGTCTCTATTGCCCTCTATTGGCAAATCCTATTTTAATAAGTCTCCCAGTTGATTGCATAGCTTTGTTTAAGCAGTGTCCTCTGAAGCAAATGCACATTTATTGCATTGAAGGTGTGTTTTTCTTGTGAGATTTTGATCCCATGACATGAAAATACCGATGTGCTTTCCAATTTTCAATTAACTTCTTTTTTATGTGCTACTATTTGAGAAAACAGAAAGTTGAGCTCTCTTCACAAGTCATTAGAGACAAAATCCTAAAGTTGCAGCACATGGGGTATTAGGACAGATAGAAAAGGGATTTCTGAACAGATACATGTCTCTTTTCCAGGAGCTGCCATTGGCATATGTTTCTGACATAGCTTTAGAACCCACATCCCCTATGATGGGCAAGCAGAGCTGATGTGAACTTACATAAAAAGATAAGAGTGATCAAAAGTCCTAAAATTTAATACTCAGAATGAGGCAAATCATCTCATTTTCTCCTACTCTTCATAATAGTTGAGATTGTCTTTATTTTTAAAGCTACTGCTGGGTACTCTAAACAGTTGATTAAAACTTTTCTATCCCATGAGGTGGTGCAGTGCGTAGAGTACTAGGCCTGATGTCAGGAAGATCTGAGTTCAAAGCCAGCCTCAGACACTTAGTAGTTGTTTGACCCTGAGCAAGTAACTTAACTTTGTTTGCTTCAGTATCATCTATAAAATGAATAAAGCGGGGAAATGGCAAAATCCTCCATTATCTTTGCCAAGGAAACTCCAAATGGAGTTATAAAGTGTTGGACACAACTGAAATGACTAACAACAGAAATGACTTGACAGCCACACTAACCTCCTTCTTAGTTAACCAGTTGGATGAGGCACTGCCCAAGCTAAGATGACTTGCATGAATCCTGCCTCAGACATTAACTTGGAGTGTGACCCTGAGCAAGCTACTTAACCTCACTCTATCATGATTTTAATCATCTATAAAATGGGAATAATGACCATTTCTGCCACACAGGTTGGTGTGAGGGTCAAATAGCTACCATTTATATGCTTTAAGATTTGCAAAACACATTATAAATGTTAACTCACAACAATCTATGAGCTAAGTGTCAATATTATCCCCATTTTACAGAGTAGGGAACTGATTCAG
Organism: Bettongia penicillata ogilbyi; assembly: GCA_023548195.1. Lineage (NCBI taxonomy): Eukaryota > Metazoa > Chordata > Mammalia > Diprotodontia > Potoroidae > Bettongia > Bettongia penicillata. Next base: position 1,900,231 of record JAJHZJ010000026.1, read on the forward strand.
ACAAAGGTTAATTGACTTCCCCAGGGTCATACACCTAATAAGTGTATCCTGAGGCAGGATTTACCCCAGTCTTCCTGATTCCAAGTCTAACACTATATCTACTGAACCAACTACCAGGCTGCCAAATTTGAAATCAAATGAAAGGATATTTGCAAATCTTATGTATTATATGTTATTATAAGTGCCATATAAATGTTTGCTCTTATTATTAAAAATTCCACAGACACATCTATCTCTCCTTCAGTCTTGTACCAAATTTCTAGCTTTCACCAATTTATCTTCCTACGAACTCTATCTCTTTGCTTTACCCTCAAATTATCCCACTTCTCTTGTCTTACCTGTTTGATTTGGTCTTAGGAATGAATTTTGTATCCTACTTGAGATGACCTCTTCAGGTTCTGTTCCCTAAACTTCCTTCACCCTGCTTTATACTTTTGCATACTTCTTAATTGACACTGATTCTTTCCCCTTTTCAATCTCATAGGCTTAGTGTTTGAGGGATTGTGAGAAGATGGTCTACCTAATATTATAATTGGTAGGGCTATAAATTTATCCAGCCATTCTGGAAAGCAAAATAGAATCATGGCAGAAAAGTCACTAAACTCCTCAGATTCTTTGACCCAAATATCCTGATATATAACCAAAATAGTTAAAAACAGAAAGGTCCCATATATAATAGAATCTCTAGCAAATAAGGAGACTCACCATTGATAGTCACAGAATCATAAAATTTCAAGGTTGGAAAGGAATATACAAACCATGTAGTTTGACTCTCTATTTCTGTTTTATGGGAGAGTGCATTCCATCCACATTTACAGTTATGATCACTAATTGTGTGTTTCCTTCCATCCTATTCTTCCACCTCTTTGTTCTCTCTCTTGTTTCACCCCTTCCTTCCTCACCAGTACGTTGCTTCTGTCTACCACTTCTCCTAATTTATCTTCCCTTCTTGATCTTCTCCCCTCCTACTTCTCTGTTGGGTAAGGTCGATTTCTACATTCAGCTGATTGTATATGTTATTCCCTCTTTGAACCAATACTGATAAGAGTAAAGTTCAAATGATGCTTATTGCCCACCCTCCCATCTTCCCTTCTGCTGTAAGAAGTCTTTCTTGTCTCTTCATGTGAAATAATTTGCCCCATTCTACCTCTCCCTTCCTTCTACACCTACTGTACTCTTCTTTCTCATCTCTCATTTTTTTATGTCATTCCCTCAAATTTACCTTATGCCCATAAGATCTATGTATATTCTATCTATTTATATTCCTTCTAGCTGTACTATTAGTGATACAGTTTGTAAAAATTACAAATATCATCTTCCCATGTAGGGATGTAAATACTTTAGCTCTATTGAAACCCTTATATTCTCTTTTCCCTTTTTACCTGTTTATGCTTCTTTTGAGTCTTGATATTGGAGGTCATATTTTTTGGCTTAGTTCTGGTCTTCTTCTTATGAAAACTTGAAATCCTTCTACTTTATTGAATAACAGTTTTTCCCCTCAATGTATTATGCTTAATTTGCTAAGTGATTCTTGGTTGTAGTTCTAACTCCTTTACCTTCTGGAATACCATGTTTCATGACCACCAGTCATTTAAATGTTTTAGCTGTCAAGTCCTGTATAATCCTCATTATGACTCCCCGATATTTTGGTTGTTTTTTTTTCTGGTCTCTCATAGTATTTTTTCCTTGACCCAATAGTTCTAAAATTTGCCTATAATGTTCCTTGGAGCTTTTATTTCCAGATCTCTTTCCTGAGGTGATTGGTGGCTTCTTTCAATGCCTATGTTGTCTATGGTTATAGGACATCAGGGCAGTTTCCTTGATAATTTTTTAAAAGGTGTTGTTCAGGTCCTTTTGATTATGGCTTTCACAGTCCTGTGATTCTGATATTGTCTCTTCTGGATCTATTTTCTGAGTCAAGTGTTTTTCCCCTGTGGTATTTTATGTTATTTTTTTATGTTTTGAATTTGCTTTACTGTTTCTTGTTGTCTCATAGAGTCATTAGTTTCCACTTGCCTAAATCTACTTTTTAAAGTATTGTTTTCCTCAATCAGCTTTTGTACTTTCTTTTCCATTGGCCAGTTGTACTCTTTAAGGAGCTGTTTTCTTCAGTGAATTTTTGCATCTCCTTTTCATTTGGCCAATTCTACTTTTTAAGCAGTTTTCCAAGCTATTGATTCTTTTTTCATAATTCTCTTGCATCACTCTCATTTCTCTTCCCAATTTTTCTTTTGCCTCTCTTATGATTTTTACACTCCTTTTTGAGCTCTTCCATGAATTCTTTCTGGACTTGAGAACACTTCCTATTTTTCTTTGGGGTTTTGCCTATGTTGTCCTCTTCTGAGTTTGTGTCTTGGTCTTACCCGTCACCAAAATAACTTTCCATGGTCAGATTCTTTTGTTTTTTTTGCTCATCTTTTCTGGGGAGCCTTTTTTCCCCTTTCTTTTAAATATGACCTCTGCTCCTAGGGTGGAAGGGGCTCTGGCTCAGGCTCCTTGTGCCAGTGACTGCATGCCCTGGCTATTTACCTCTGCTGATGTTACCCTGAGGCCCATGGGAGACTCTTGTATCTAGCACTGCACTGAGGAATGGGAGGTTGACTGGCATTACTGGAGGTCATAGAAGTCTGGCAGCTTACTGGTGCTGAGTTGGAGTGCTACTGCTGGTAACTTGTATGTGCTGAGGCCCCAGTGGAAATCTGCATTTCCCTAGGGCTACACTGAAGCACCTGGAGATATGGCTACTGGAGGATCCCTGTTTGCCTTAGGCTCTTCTGAGGCACATGGAGGTCTGACTGCTGAAGGATGACTGTTTGCCTGGGGTTACATATGTTGGTTCATGGTGCTGGAGTCTTCTGGTTCTCCTTGCTATGTGCTAAGGCGTTTGGAGGTGGGGGATGGTCCTGGTGTTACCATTTGCCTGCTCCACCAAACTGGGGCTCAAGATCTCCCACTGCTTTGCTGAGGTAGGGCTTACTCCTGGCTTGCTGGGACACTTCTTGTCCTGGAATGGGTTCTCCTTTTGCCCAAGTGAGATGTACCTTTATTGCTGATCCCCCAAGTCTGCTAGGCTAAAAGACATCTCTACCCTGTCTTTCCACTGGCTCCACTGTTCTAGGCTTTGTTCTGGTGCACTATTTCATGGTTTTTTGGAGGCAAATGTGAGAGATCTACAGTGATTTACTACTTACTCCACCATCTTGGCTCCCAGAAGTCTCTATTTTTTTCCATTCTTTTTACTTTGTTTTATTGTTTCTTAATGTCTTCTGGAATCATAAGCTTCCATTTGCCCAATTATAAGTTTTAAAGAATTATTCTTCAGTGAGAATTTTTATGTCTTTTCCCATTTGGCTTTTTCCCCAAAAAAATTTGCTTTTAGGGGGCGGAGCCAAGATGGCAGAGTAGAAGGACGCACGTTTACAAGCTCCGAAACCAAAGCCCATAGAATTAATGTAAAAAGAGTCCCCCATAACTTCTGGGTGAATACAAGGTGTGCAGAAGCAGAGTGGAAGAGATTTCCGTTCCAGGGAGCCCTGAAGACCCGTCCCCAGGGTCCGGCGCGCCCCGGAAAGTGGACCCGACCCCCAGCGCTGCCCTGGCCAAGGCCCCAGAGAAGCTGATCCGAGCAGGCTTCAGAGACGGAAGCTCCAGCAGCCGGGAAAGTCCCTCCGCCCACAGAAGCTACAGGTCAGTGAGAAAGAAGGCCGGGCTGAAGGAGAGGGGAAGCGGGGCGTCTCTGTGACTCGGGCCCCCTCGGGAGGAAGCAGCGGCGGCAGGGACGGGGGCAGGAAGCGGCGGAGGCAGAGGTGTGGGTGGCGGCTGAGGCGGCAGCGGCCCAGGTCTCAGGAATCCCCCAACAGCAGGCAGGATCTTCATTACGGAAGATTCTCGCATAAAACCGGACAGAGCTGAGCCTGGGAGATGGCCCTGCCCCCACCCCGCTCTGTTACTGAAGGCTTCTGCTTAAAGCCCCCAAGGGAGCGGGATTTGGGAGGCGGGCCCCCCACCCCGCCCCCACCCGCTCCATTCCTGAAAGTCTCTGCATAAAGCCCCCGAGGGATCAGAGTCTCGGAGGCGGCCCTGGCCCCACCCCAGCACCTGAACTAAAGCTCACTGATTGACAGCCGGCAGGAGGAAAGCCCATTTAAATCTCAGAGGCCAAGCACTAGCTGGGCAGATCCAGGCGGGGGTGGAAAGGAATCTCAGAAGTCAAGTAACTGGCTGGGAAAATGCCTAGAAAAGGGAAGAAAAATAAGACTTTAGAGAGTTTTTTCCAACAAATGCAAATGATCCCGACCTTCGGATCTGATGACGAGGACGTATCCTTGCCATCAGGGAAAGACGTGGAGGGCGGGGCCTCAGTACCCCAGACACCCCAGGGGGGTGGCGGGTGGGCTCAGGCCCTGGAAGAGCTCAAAAAGGATTCTGAAAAGCAAGTTAGACAGGTGGAGGAAAAACTGGGAAGAGAAATGTCAGAGATGCAAGAGAAGTATGAAAAATGGGTCAATACCTTGGTAAAGGAGACCCAAAAAAATGCTGAGGAAATTAACACCTTGAAAAATAGGCTCACTCAATTGGCAAAGGAGGTTCAAAAAACCAATGAGGAGAAGAATGCTTTCAAAAGCAGAATGAGACAAATGGAAAAAGAGGCTCAAAAGCTCACTGAATTTAATAGTTCTCTCAAAATTAGAATGGAACAGATGGAGTCTAATGACTTTACGAGAAACCAAGAAATCACCAAACAAAACCAAAAGAACGAAAAAATGGAAGAGAATGTGAAATATCTCATGGGAAAAACAACTGACCTGGAAAATAGATCCAGGAGAGACAATTTAAAAATTATGGGACTACCTGAAAGTCATGATCAAAAAAAGAGCCTAGACATCGCCTTCCATGAAATTATCAAGGAAAACTGCCCTGACATTCTACAACCAGAGGGCAAAATAAGTATTGAAAGAATCCATCGATCACCACCTGAAAGAGATCCAAAAAGAGAAACTCCTAGGAACATTGTGGCCAAATTCCAGAACTTCCAGCTCAAGGAAAAAATCTTACAAGCAGCTAGAAAGAAACAATTCCAGTACTGTGGAAATACAATCAGGATAACCCAAGATCTAGCAGCTTCTACATTAAGGGATCGAAGGGCGTGGAATAGGATATTCCAGAAGGCAAAGGAACTAGGACTCAAACCAAGAATCACCTACCCAGCTAAACTGAGCATAATACTTCAAGGGAAAATATGGTCTTTCAATGAAACAGAGGACTTTCAATCATTCTTGATGAAAAAACCAGAGCTGAAAAGAAAATTTGACCTTCAAACACAAGAATGAGAAGAAGCATGAAAAAGTAAACAGCAAAGAGAAGTCTTAAGGGACTTACCATGAGTGAACTGTTTACATTCCTACATGGAAATACAATATTTGTAACTCTTAAAACTTTTCAGTGTCTGGGTAGTTGGTGGGACCACACATACACATGTACACGCATGCACACACATACACACATGCACACACATACAGAGACAGAGAGCACAGATTGAACTGAATAGGATGGGACCATACCTTAAAAGAAACTAGGGTAAATGGTGAGAGAGAAATGTAGGGGGAGGAAAGAGAGGGAAAGGGAAGGGGGTAACTATATGTCATTTAAGAGGCAGGTAGGAGTTTTTCTTAGTGGAGGGAAAAAGAGGAGAGCTGAGAAAAAAAAAAAAAACAAGAAGTTTACCCTTATCACATTTGACTAAACGAAGGAGTGAAATGCACACTCATTTTGGTATGAAAACCTATCTTACAGTATAAGAAAGTGGGGGAGAAAGAGATATTGCAAGGGGGGGGATGATGGAAGGGAGGGCAAAGGGAGGAGGGAGCAATTTGAAGTCAACACTTGGGGAGGGACAGGATCAAAAGACAGAAGAGAAACAATGAGGGGCAGGTTAGAAGGGATGGTAATCCAGTTAGTCTTACACAACACGACTATCAGGGAGGTCATTAGCAAAACTACACAGATATGGCCTATATTGAATTGCCTGCTGTCCCAAAAGGAATGGGTGGGGAGGGAGGGATGAGGAGAATTTAGAACTCAAAGTTTTAGGAACAACTGTTTAGTATTGTTGTTGCAACTAGGAAAGAAGACATACAGTTAATGAGGAATAGAAAGTCATCTGGCCCTACAGGAGAAAAGAGAAGATGGAGACAAGAGAAGGGAGAGATGACAGAAGAGAGGGCAGATTGGAGATAGGGAAAATTAGATTGCTTGGGGTATTGGGGTGGGGGGAGGGGATAAAAGGGGAGAAAATTTGGAACCCAAAATTTTGTGAAAATGAATGTAAAAAAAATTAATTAATTAATTAATTAATTAAAAGAAAAAAGAAAAAAAGAAAAAAAAATTTGCTTTTATAAAAAGTTCTTCTCTTTAGTGTATTTTTATGCCTCATTAATTATTAGGCCAATTTTTTAAGGTATTATTTTCTTCAGAATTTTTTATTGTGCTTCTTTTACCAAGCTGCTAATTCTCTTTTTCTTGCATAACCCTTATTTCTTTTCTCAAATTTTCCTTTGCCGTTCCTCTTTGTTTAATTTTTTTTCCATAATTCTTGTTGAGTTTGGGCCCAAATAGCACTTTTCTCTGATGCCACTTTTGGTGCTGGTTTTTGGTGTAGCACAGGTGATATTATCCTAAGCGAGGTATGGTCACTGCTTTCCTTGTGAACTGGTCCCCTAGCACTTTGTCTTTACCTAGGAAGGATCTCTGGTCCTCTGAAGCTGCACACACTAGCATTCTTCTTTGTCTTGGTACTATAAAGAGAGTCCCTCATTGCTTGTGACTAACCATCAGTGTTCTTCTCTGCCCTAGAACTGCAATCCAGAACTGAATTTGAGCAATAAAGTTACTAATCAGTACTAGTTATACCTACTGCCAGCAAAGGGTCACCTGTAATCTCTCCTTGTCCAACACACTTGACATCTCTGGGCTAAGACTTCCTGAAGTTGCTGCTGCTGCGACCACTATTTTCACTGCTGTGTGTGTGAGTTCTGCCACAGGCTTCTCCTCCTTACCTCTCAAGTTTTGTTAGGCTAGAAAAATGTCTCACCCTGACCTTTTGTTGGTTCTGCTGCTCCAAAATTTTACTTGAGGCATTATTTTAAAATTGTTTGGAGGGAATTTTGGGAGAGTTTAGCTGGGTGACTGCCCCAATCCACTATTTTGGCCCTACCACTATATGCACTTTCACAGAAAGTATTAATGATCACTGTTTGGGGTGTGATGGGCTTGATGTGGAGGCTATGTTCCCTCTTTGCCATGGCTTAGTTATTTTTAACATAGTGGTGAGTGGAGACATCTGATAATGTCTCCTCTCCGTTTTTTTCTCATGATCCTGCCAGTGTCATAATATGATAGTATGAAGACTCATAGATAGTATAAAGAAGATAGTATGCAAGTTGAGGATGGAGGAGTATGGCCATCCATTCTGCATGGTCATTGTCCTCTTCATTTTCCCTTTCCTATTAACCTTTAATAGCAACTCAACCTTCAGACTTCTGGTTATTGGTCTATGAACGGTCTAAAGTATATACTTCAAAAGTATAGGGAGAATTACTGAACCTCATTTCAATTTCATAGGGAAACCTTTGGTCATAGAAGTCTCTCTACTAGCCATTACTTAATAGATAAATGATCAAATAGACAGTTTTCAAACTGAGAAATCCAAGATACCAACAAGCATATGAAAAATGTTCCAAATCACTAATAATTAAACAGAAATTAAAGCATCTCTAAGATTCCAGAATGTACACATCAAATTAGCAAAAATTCAAAAAAAAAAAAAAAAGAAAATGACAAATGTTGCAGGGTCCACATGAAAAAAGCTCACTAATACATTATCAGTAGAATTGTCTACTCATCCAGCCATTCTGAAAAGCACTTTGGAACTGTGCCCAAAAAGTAACTAAAATGTGCACAGCCTCTGACTCAGTTATATCAATACTAGGTCAATACCCCCAAAGAGATTAAGAAAAAGTAAAAGGAGTTATATATACAAAAATATCTATAGCACCTCTTTTTATAGTAGAAAAAACCCAGTGGAATTTAAAGAAATGACCACATTTGCTGAATGGTTAAATAAATTATGGTGTATATAAATATATAGAATACTGTTGTGCTATGAGAAAGTACAAAATAGGCAATTTCATAGAAAACTTGGAAGGACTTTATAAACTGATGCAGAATGGAGTGAGTATCAGTAAGAAAATAATTTATACAATGAAAACTAACATTATACAGAAAAATAACTTTGGAAGACTTTAGAACTCTCATCAATGCCATAATAAACCATAATTCCAAAGGAACATCAATGAAATATGCTATCTACTTCTAGACAAGGTGTGATGAACTAAAAATGCAGGAGACATGTATTTTTGAACAGGGAAAGTGAGGGAATTTGGATTTGCTTGATTATTTGTATTTTTACAAGGGCTTTTCTCTTCCTTCCTCTCTTCTCCTTGCTTTTCTCATCCTGTCCTCTCTTTTCTTTCCTTAATAGAGGGAGATAAAGAGAAAATAAATACTTGTTAATTAAAATATTTAAGCTTAAAAGTAGAAAACCTAATTGCTATAAGAAAGGTTAGATGAGGAAAAATGGGGCTGTTTTTCAATCATCCAATGTGTTGTATAGTTTCTTGATAAAAAGAAAAAAGGGGGAAAATGGGAGAAAACCCTTTTACCAGTGAAGGATGACATTTTGTAGAGTTGCACGTGAGAATTTAGAGATTAAGTGACTACTTGTCCAGTATCACATAGCCTGTGTTTATCAGATGCAGGTCTGGAACCCAGGTCTTCCTGACTCTAAGACCAGCTGTGTTATCCACTATTTCATGGAGCCTCTATGTAGACTTAGATTTGAGGGAAATATTTGTGTCTGACTCTTCATGACCTCATTTAGAGTTTTCTTGGAAAAGATACTGGACTGGTTCCTGTTCATTTTACAGATGAGGAAACTAAGGCAAACAGTTAAGTGACTTGCTCAGGGTCACATAACTAGTAAGTGTCTAAGGCTGGATTTGAACCTCAGGATGATGAGGCAAATGGGGTTAAGTGACTTGTTCAAGGTCACCCAGCCATAAATGTCTGAGTCTGGATTTGAAGTGAGGAAGATGCACTTATTCACTGGACCACCTAGCTATCTCTGAGAGAGTGTTAGAGATTATCAAATTCTAACTCTTCATTTTTACAGATAAAGAATCTAAGGCCCAGAGAGGCTAATAGATTTGCTCAAAGTCATACAGGTAGTTATAACAGAACCAGTATTTGAACCCAAGTTCTCTGAGTCTGAATTCATTGCTTTTTTTCCTTTAGGCTATAGCACATTCCTTCCCTTATCAGTGTCTTTTGTAAAAACCGACTATTTCAGGTACAATCTGACCAGGGACCATCACCTTCCTCTTTCTGGCCATTATGCCTCCCAGTCAGAAACAATCTTTATGTTTTACTTCCTGCTTCTCTGTTCTCCAAAGTGCTGCTAAAACTACCCAGCAAGCTATGTAACTGATCTCTCTCAAGTCTGCCCTCCAATTGGAGTTGAAAATGTATGCTGTATCACAAATATCTGTGCTTTGCTCAGTCTCCCCATAAAGGAGGGCCACTAAGGAAATGCACCCTAGACACTTTAAGCCATATGCAAATCGGTGTGCCTACTACATGAAAATGTTATATCTCCCCTAATAGTAAGGTCCCTGAAAACAGGGACTATGCTGGATTCATTTTTTGTATCTTCCTTAGATCCTTACCTAGTGCTCTGCACATTGGATGTACCCACAAACGTTGAGTTGAAGAACAAGCTACAAGAACTGACCACCATTACCTATCTCTTCAGGTGTCTGAGGAGAAACGACATGATTGCTACTGCTTCACTTAGTTTCCCCTTTTTGTGATCAGTGGGAAGTTAATGGGAGTAAAGTGAACATTGGGACCTTCATTTTTCTTCAGAGATTCTCCCCAGTGCTTTCCTCAAGGCGCTCATCACCTCCTTGTTCCTCAGGCTGTAGATCACAGGGTTCAGCATAGGGGCCACTACAGTATAAAATAAAGCTATCATCTTCTCAAGTTCAGCTGTGGAAGTGGTGTGGGGCCACATGTAGGTGAAAATGGTGGCCCCAAAACAAAGGGAAACCACAGTGAGATGGGAGGCACAGGTCCCAAAGGCTTTGCGACGTCCCTGAGTAGAGCCGATATGCAGAATGGCTTTAACAATCTGGGCATAGGAGAACAGGACCAAGCAGCATGGTAACATGATGACCACAAAACCTGAGAAGGTCACCATGATCTTGTTGAAGGAAATGTCCACACAGGCCAAACGCAGCACTGCTAGTGTCTCACAAACAAAGTGATTGATAACATCTTTACACAGGGGAAGTCGAAAGGTAATGATCGTCTCCATGAGTGAGTTCAGGAAACCAACAGCCCAACAGACAGCAGCCAGAGCCATGCACAGCCCTCCATGCATGATGACTGTGTAGTGTAGGGGAAAGCACACTGCCACATAGCGGTCATATGCCATTGCTCCCAGCAGGAAGAACTCAGTCCCAGCCAATCCCAAAGAGATATACAGCTGAAATAAACAACTACAGAATGGGATGGACTTCCTTGAGGACAGGAAGTGGATGAGCATTTGTGGGACAGTGCTATTCATGTAGCAGATATCCACAATGGAGAGGATGGAAAGGAAGAAGTACATGGGGGTATGAAGTCTGGTGTCCAGCTTGATCAAGTAGATGATAAGGAAGTTTCCCAACATAGTCACTAAGTACATGGCCAGGAAAAGGGCAAAGAGATAGATCTGAGACTTTTGGTCATTAGATAGTCCTAAGAGAATGAACTCACTCACCCATGTCTGGTTGTACTTGGCCATACGATGTTATTGTATAGGGATGGAAGGAGGAGATTAAGTGGAAAGACTCAGAGTCTGGAAGAAAAGATAATTTCCTGGTAAGTTGTTAACATTTCTATTCAATTACTTCCTTTTAGAAATGGAAGGGAAATATTTAAATGTTTTGACTTAAAAAAAATCCTAGTAGTATTGAACTGATTAACAAACTCTACAACTCTAACCTTATGAACTGATAATATACTATTACTCTCATATTATAGAGGCTAAGTGAATTGCCCAAATTTATAGCATTAACTAACATTCTTTTAGCAAGCTGGGAAAATAGATTTTCTCCACACTAATACTCTAAGAATGTTAATTTCTGAAATCTTACAGAGATTTGCCACAATATACCATTTACATAATCTTCTTTTACTGAGATCCCAGTTCCTCCCTGCCCAACACTTCCCTCAGTATCTCAACATTTTCAGTGGAGTGAAACCTTCTAACCTTGTACATGTCACATTTTTCTTCTTTCTTCCCTCTTTCCCCAAAAATTTGCCTACCTCCCTAGTCTTGCTCCCCTGAAGTCACTGAAACTTTAAATTAATATTAGAAAAAATTAAAAATTGTAAATTATGAAACAATTTTGTTTTTTTTAGGTTTGGGAGTACGTGAAGAAAGGTGATTGATCAAGTTACTTGCTAGGCATGGAAATTAAGATGGAAGGGGCAAAAAAATCAGTTTTGTAAAACTTGCTTCAAAGGCTTTTCTAACCACTGAACTGGGGCTAAGGATAGAAAACCAAAATCTTGCTCTTCTCCTTCCACCTACAGAGCTGGAGGTTGCAAATACATTGAAAAATGTTAAGCATCAACGAATCATTTAATCAACATTTTTAAGTACCTATTATGTACCAGGCACTGTGCTAAGTGTGTGGGGATACAAAAAGAGGCAAAAGATAGCCTCTGCTCTCTAAGAGCTTATAATCTATTGGGGAAGACAACATGCAAAAAAATGTATAAATAATCCATGTTCAGGTTAAATAGGAAATAATTAACAGAGGAAAGATACTGTCAATGTCCCTGAAGTGTTGTGCTCATTTTCCGTTTCAACCTTGACTGATAACAGATGAATAGAAGCAGAGAGTGGTGGGATAGGAGCAAGATGGTGCTAGCTTGTGCAAAGCTAAGAATGCCAAGCAGAAGGATTCTACCTAACTCAGGAGGAAGTAGGGAGTCACCAAAGATATTCTTAACAGACGTAACTAGATCTTTTCACATTCTAAAAAAAGATAATTCTAGCACAATATGAAGGACAGCAGGGAAGGAGAATCAACATTGGAATGACTATAAGGTAGTTAGTTTTCTACATTTAGTCCTATCTTAGTCCAAATGGGTGAAAATCAGGGCTTGTGACCATGGGAACAAAGAATAGGAGAGAGATGGAATATGCCTATCTGATAACTGATTAGATATAAAGCAAAAAAGAAGGAACCATATTCTTGGAGACAAGAGGGCAACGAGTATGGAAGCAGTAATCGCAGTACTGTCCATGGTGTTTGCTGCCCAACAACTTCAGAAGAAATGCCAGGAACAGAACAGAGGTCTGTACACCATGTTTGTAGATCTGACCAAGGCCTTTGACACTGTTAGTCATGAGGTCTTATAGAAAATCATGACAATATTTGGTTGCCTGGAATAGTTCATCAATATTGTACGTCAATTTCATGATGGCATGTTTGCCTGGGTTCTGGATGATGGACAAAGCTCTTGTGCCTTCCCAGTCACCAATGGAGTGAAACAGGGCTGTGTGCTTGCTCCCATGCTTTTTTTAGCATGGTGTTTTCAGCCATGTTGACAAATGCTTTCAGTGAGGATGAACACGGCATCAAGGTCAACTACTGTACTGATGGTAAGTTCTTCAATTTGAAAAGGTTACAAGCCAAGACCAAAGTGGAGGGAGGGCTGGTGCATGATTTTGTTTGCAGATGATTGTGCACTCGGTGCAGCCTCTGAAGCTGAGATGCAACAAAGTATGGATCAATCCTCTGCTGCCTGGGCTAATTTTGGCCTAATAATTAACCCCAAGAAAACACAGGTGCTCCATCAGTCACCATCACACCATCCATATGTGGAACCTTCAGTTACAACAAATGAAGAAGTTTTGAATGCTGGGAATAAGTTCACTTACCTTGGTAGTGTACTTTCCAGGGATGTACACATTGACAATGAGGTTGAGGCACACATTGCCAGAACTAGCTCAGTGTTGGGGAGGCTCTGAAGAAAAGTCTAGGAAAGAAGAGGTATTAGACTGACTACCAAACTGAAGTTGTTGTGCTGACCTAATTGTTATATGCTTGTGAAACATGGATGGACAGTCTACCAGTGCCATGCCAGGAAAGTGAATCTCTTCCATTTGTACTATCTCACGAAAATTCTGAGAAATCACCTGGCAGGATAAGGTACCAGACCCTGAAGTCCTTGCTTAAGCTGAACTGCCAAGTATTCAAACTATGCTTCAGAGAGCACAGCTCCAATGGACCGGCCACATTGTTTGAATGCGAAATGTGCACTTGCCAAAAAGGCTGTTTTATGGAGACCTTGCATGGGGCAGGCAATCACATGGTGGCCAGAAGAAATAATACAAGGAAACTCTCAAGATCTCTCTCAAGAACTTTGAATTTGACTGTGCAACATGGGAGACACTGGCCCAGGACCTCTCAGCATGGCATGCTCACATAAGAAAAGGTGCTGTGCTCTTTGAGCAAAGCAGAATTGAGACAGCACAAAGTAAATGCAGGATGCGGAAATTTGGGATATCCACCCCAAATATTCATACAGATTATCTGTGCCCAATGTGTGGTAGAGCATTTCAGCTTGTATTGGTGTGATCAGTCACAGCCGGACACACTGAAATTTCACTTTACAATAGTGATGTCATTTTGGTCTTCTTCAAAGATGATGGACAACAACCAACCAACATATTTGTAGCTTGTCTGAGGTTCTGTCCACAGGAGGCTAGGATTCAGAAACCTTGAACGATTTGACTGCCTGCCCTGCTGGGTAATATAAGCTTACTTAGATTTGAAATTCCAGGATCTGCACCTGACTCTGACCTTAAGATTAAAGGGGGACCTCCCTTTAATGAGAGAGAAATGAGAGAGAAGCCAGAGAATCCATCACAAGCAGGATGGTGTGAGGAAATGATTATGTAGGAGATGCCGTGCTAAACCAAAGGAGGAAAGGGTGGATCACCTTCCAAGACAATTTGCAGAGAATCAGGACAGCTAAAGTGTGGCAGACATATACATTGTTGACCCAGAATAAGCCAAGAACAGGGGAAGAAATTTCTCTTTTTCTCCAATGCCTTTCCAGTTTCATATTTTCTTCCTTATTAGAATGTAAACTTCTTAAGCAAGAACTGTCCTTCTTGCCTTTGTTTCTCTAATACTTATACCATAAATTTTCTTTCTTTCTTTGGTTTCCTCACTCCCTCTCCTCTCCCTTCTTTTCTTCCTTCTTTCCTTCCTTCCTTTCCTTCTTTCTCTCCACCTTAGGCAAAGATTATCCCTTCACTTCCTATTCTCCATTGTTGTTTTAGCTCTTATAAGAAACCAGTTTGGAATTTGTAAAAATTATTCTTTTATCTTTTAAATGCTTCTTTTAATTTTTATGCTTTTAGCACTTAAAAATACGATGGTGATTTAAAACTTGAACTTTTCATTGTGTATACATATTATTCAGATCAGGAGATAATATAAGAGAGGAGATGAATTTCCCTTCTTGGAGAGAGAATTCATGCCTAGCTGAGCATAGCTGGAATGCTTGGAGTAAGAAAGGCTAGAGGGGATGCCCTGTTCAGGAAGATCATTCGGTAGAAGTTGGGCTGAGGGCTAAGCCATTAAAGTCGAAAGATCCTAGGAAACCTTGCATTCCTGGTGAAGAATCTGAGAACAAGATATTCTGAATTTTTCTTTGTTTTTTCTGTTCTTTTCTTTTTTAAAGCACAGTAATACAGATCTATAAGCAAATAAGTATAGTGGCTGCTGACTTGCTTGTTTTTTTTTTTTTCCCATCTTCTGGAAGGCAGAACACACACCCACTCCCAAATTAATTTGAGGTTGATGATTTTTGATCAGATGAAAGGATGACTACAAAATATTTTGTAATCCATAAATTTGTAAATAAATAACAGCCTTAACCATTAACATGTGTCCTGATTTTAGAAAATATACAAAATTATAAATCTGTATAACATACATATTGAGGGATGGGATTATATTCACTTCTAGAGATTCCTTTTTTACAATAGAATTTAGGGTCGAAATTCTTTAAAATTAGTTTTCTTATTTTCTTACGTTATTTACTCCAGTCAAATCCTCCTTACTGTTCCCCATACAGGATGTAATGTTTCCCACTTCTATTCTTCTGCATAAGCCAGTCTTTATGCCTGGAATAAATTTCTCTCTCATTTAGCTCGGTTACCACCTTCTACACAAGGTTTATCTTGGTTGCCGGTGCCCACTCACTAAAATTTTTTATTTACTTGTTTGTGTGCATGTTTCTTCCATTAGAGCCAAAGAGATCTTACATACTAGATAAGGGAAAGAAGGCGCAGTGGCCCTAGAGGTTCAGCTAGAGTGAGTGTCAAGGCGCAGGAGTCCTAGAGAGGCTTTGGAAGGTCAGATGGCAGTTCCTGAGAGGTTATCCAGGTAAGTGGCAGGACAGCTGATGAGGCCTAATAGACCTTAAGGCCATTTCCAGTATAGATTTTAAGTCCCAGTGATGCTCCATCTCACTAGAAGTTTTGTAGTTGGTGATTTCCTGTATATCCTAGTAGTATAAGTATTCACCTTTATCCTCCCAAGGCAAAAGAGTGGCAACCATCCAATTGACTTTTGGGACATGAGGGGAAATGAACTGAAAGAATAGAGTACAGTGAGGACTTTGGGTTTCCTGTTTTCCACAAGGAAGGTGATTAGGGGGTGGATGGGAAGATAGAAAGGATTCAGCCAGGAAGTAAAAAGGGAAAGAGAATACAAGGACTATTTAAATTAATTTTTGTCTTTATATAACACATAACAGCTACCACAATGCCTGTAATATAGTAGGCACATGACAAATTCTTATTGAATAAATGAAAATAGACATGCACATAGACACACCTATTCACACATTTATCTGTTCAGATGCACTCTTCTATCCTGCATGCTATTGCCTCTATATCTGTCTGTATTCACCCTTTGTTGCTGAAGAAGACTATGCCATCAGAGAAATAATGATATGACTTGCACTTGACTTTGTTTTGAGTGGGGGAGGGCTGTGCAGGTCACCAGCCTCACTTCTCCTCCAGAGTCATCTGAATCCAGTGACCAGATATTCATCAGGATGACTGGAGATGACCCAGGATGAAGCAATTGGGGTTAAGTGACTTGCCCAAGGTCACACAGCTAGTGAGCGTCAAAGTGTCTGAGGTGAGATTTGAACTCAGGTCCTCCTAACTCCTGCACTAGTGCTCTATCCACTGCAGCACAAATATATCTTTGATATTTTCTCATATATATGCACACAAATGTGCCATGCAAATCCATTGGCAGATATCATTATATGAACCCCAAAATGCACTCTCTCTTTCGCACACACAGATAAAGTGTATATGCAGGTTGAAAGGCATATATATATACATATATATGTATGTGTGTGTATATATATGCATACATTTATATATACATATATATAAATATAAACACATGCATGTTTATTTGTGTAAAGGTGGGCTGAATAAATGTATGGGTTGGCAAATGATACAGAGAGAATATTTCTATTATACTTCATCATCTGATGGATGGAATGTCAATTCCTTTAAAATGGCAGGAACTTTGCCCTTCATGTCTCACCTAGAATGTGGATAAAAAATTGAGAACTCACAATAGCTTCATTCTTCAGGATAGACCCCATGGTAATGTGTAGGTATAAAATAAGTATGTGTATGTGTGTATGTATGTATGTGTGTGTATGTATGTATGTGTGTGTGTATATATATATCTGTGTATGTGAATGTGTGTGTGTATACACACATATGCAGGCATATATACAAATTTTTTATATCTTCAGTGCTCTATTGGGAGACCAAACCTTTACCCCATGCTAAAAAAAGAAATTCAAATACAGTCTTTCAGACTGACTCTTCAAAGGGATGTGAATATTTCATATTTATGTTCTGCCTATACATATGCTGGTATTGCCTATATCACAAAGTCTCTTCCCAGTAGTTTATTACCTATACGGACAGGGGAGCTGTTTCCCATAACTTGACTCCAGATCCAATGTTCTATCTACTGTGCCACCTAGTTGCCCAACCTCTAAGTAGTAATATTCAAATTTGAACCTATTTTGTTTGAGGTTGGCAGGGAGGCATTTATTCATTAAAACAGCTTTGTGTTATCTCTACTTTTTGTTCCATAGTTTTTACATTTAGGGCTGTTTCCCACAAATGATCCCCGCACCACCAATTAGCTCTGGGGACCCACCCAGAAAGTTTTGCCTTCTTGTCCCAAGTGCTCTGAAAGAGGTTTCCCAAAGGCCTTTAGCTGAGGTTGGTAACAAATAACTATTATGGATAAGATGAAAGACTGTGAAGACGAGTTAAGGAAGTAAAGAAAGAGTGGAGAGGAAAGCAGGCTCTTTGAGGCTGACTTCAGCCCTGGCTTCTCTTCCCTCCCTCTCTTTTCATAGTGCTCATAGAACAAATGTCATAAGACTCCTTGGCATCCAGTAGGTATACAAGTATGTATACTTCCAAGTATGAATAATAAAGGTAACATGGCTGAAAAAGAACTAATTAATTTCCCTTTTCTTCCTAACTCACTCCCAAAGGACCTACCGTGCTGCTCCCAGTCATCCAGACTCACTCACCCCATATATCCAGTTTAGTGCCAAGTCCTGTTATTTCTACCTCCATGACGTCTCTCAGATTCAGTCCCTTCTCTCTCCTCTGACACTGCCACCGCCCTGGGGTGGGCATCATTTCACATCTGTACTATCATGACAGCTTTCTGCTTGGTGTCCCTGCCTCAAGTCTCTCCCTACCCCAGTCTATCTTCCATTTAGCTATAAAGTGACCTTCCTAAAGTGCAGATCTGACCATGCCACTCTTGCAGTAAACTCCATTGGCTCCCTATCACCTCCAGGATCAGCTATCAGATCCTCTGCTTGGCTTTTAAAACTCTTCCCAGTCTTGCTCCTTCCCACCTTTCCAGTCTTTTCACCCTTCACTTTCCTTCACAAGCTTTATGATTCACCATTCTTCCTGCTAACAATGTCTTACTGCTGTCTCTCTGTAGCTGTTATAAGTAAGAACACACATAGTCCCCATCTAATTAAACCAGGCAGTTTCTTTTAAAGACGGGGATACCAGAATCTTATACCAACAGGTTTAGAGGGAGAGATCATAGATTAGAAGGCGAATTGACATTGGAAACCATCTAGTCCAACCTCCTCATCTTGCATATGAGGAAGCTAAAATCCAGAGACCCTAAGTGAGAGCCCAAGTCCACACAGGTTGTAAGTTTTCTGTAGTTGTCTAGTAATCTTTCAGTCATGTCTAATCAATTCTCCATGACCTATTTTAGAGTTTTCTTGGCAAAGATACTGGAGTAGATTGCCATTCTCTTCTCCAGGTCATTTTACAGATGAGTAAACTGAGGGAAACAGGGTTAAGTGATGTACCAAAAGTCATGAAGCTAGTAAGTGTCTGAGGCCAGATTTGAACTGACTCCAGGTCTGATACTCTATCTACTGAACCAAATAGCTGCACAGTTTGTAACTAGCAAACTGTACCTAGTTTGTTTGAGGTTGGCATGGCTGCATTTACTCATTGAAGCAGTTTGGCCATCTCTACTGTTTGATCCACTATCTTTACTTTTAGGGATACATTTCCCACAAAGCATCCCAATGCCACCAATTAGCTCTGAGGTATACACCCAGCATAGAGAGTAAAGGAGTTAGGAGTAGCTGGGTAGGGGAGCATTACTTTTCATTAATTCCCCTAACTAAGTAGAAATTTGGGAGCCACCAGTGGACACTGATCTTTTGCCTCAGTCCCTTATGGATTAGACATAACTTTATTTGTATCTCTTTCTGTACTTTCCTAGGGTAAAGAATGTTGTAAGGAGACAAATTCGAACTTGGTCAGCAGTAGAAGGGAGTACCTATTCACAATGTGACCTATCATAAAGCAGAATGGACTGCCACAGGAAGGATGTACTCCCTTCTGAAGGCTTCAAAGCACAGGCTGGTTGAGCTCTTATGATTATGTTATAGAGAGGATTCTTACTTAACAGTGATTAGAAAAATCAGCTGTTCTGTAGAAAAAGGAAAACTATTTATAAATACAACATTGAAAAAATGAATAATTTAGGAAGACTTAAGAAAATTCTCATGTAATGATCAACCCAGAGAAGTAAAGAATAAAACTGACTCCTTGACAGAAAGATGATAGCCTTGAGACAAAGAATGAATCCTACAGTTTGGACATGGCCAATAAGAAAATTCGCTTTGAATGATTATGTTTATTTGTTGGAAGTCTTATTTTTCTTTTAGGAGAAGGGAGAGAAATAAATGCTTGCTAATTGAAAAAAATAATAAAAAAATAACCTGGGGGTTGGGGTGAGAGGGGAATGGATTAGATGGCCTTCAGGGTCCCTTCCAATTCTCATACTGAAACCAAAATGAGCATTATGAGCTTTTGTTTTTCACAGAATATGAATGTGCTTCCCAAGGCAAAGAGAGCTACTTGCCAATGTTTCTCTCCTTGATTAAAAAAAAAAAGAAGAAGAAATTTATTGCTTTCTCAAGGAGGGATTATAAATCACAGTGATAATAGGGCTCATCAGTTTAAAATTGGAAGCCAGTTTAGAGGTTATCTATTCCAACCCCCTTTAGATGGCTTCCAAGATAGCTTCCATGTTTCTCTCTATGATTCTATGAGTCATAAATGATGATATTTGCTCAAAGTCACCAAGGTAGGATTATTATTGTGGTGAGCACTGAAGGCATTGGAATTATCTTTGTTCCCTTGATGTAAAGAATGGCAGAGATTTTTCAGGACCAGAAAGTGAGGCAAGGAAGTCCCTTTGTGGGAATACCCATGGAAACCACAGTTTTAGGAAGAAGCCAGGGATCACAAGCACACTCTCTGTCCCAGATTTAAACTGCAGTGGGTTCAGACATTGAACTATGACTCCAGCTGAGAATCCTCTGAGGGCAGAACCCATCCTGGATACTTCTCCATGGTTTTTTCTCCTACTTAGCCAAATTAGACTTTAGGAAATGCTACAGCACCTCCATTCTCTTAGATTTGGTCACCATAATGTACCACTTACCTCTCCAGTTAGCAAACTCAAAAATCATTTTTTGCCACAGGTTTAAGAATGCAAGGAGTAAAGGCATTACAGAAAACCTGGTTTTCAATAAGCAGTAGTAAGCACTGAGGACCACAACCACGCAGTAAGTCTATGATACAATTAACTCACCTCTAGGGCAAGAGGCAATCCTTTGCTCTGGAAGGAAGGGCAGAGTTTGAAATTAGAATAAGCAACATTCTTTGACCTCAGGGATAAAATCTCAAGTGATCAATTATTTTTTGTTCATTAAGTTTCTGTTATTTTTTTTTCTTTGTTGCCTATATGGTCACTTATTCTTACCCAAAGACTTCATTTTCATTTCAACTTTCTGAAACTGGGACTGGCTTTTCCCATCTCAGGAATACTTTAAGGAAGTCTCCATGTCTGTTCCTCAAGAGCATTCCCTTGAAGCTTCATAAATATTTTCACATATCCTACAAAAGCAGATTAACACACAAATCAATCTGAGTACATATTTATTAATCACCTAATGCATACAGAGAATTAGCCTATGTACTAGCAAAGATAAAAAAATTTAGACAAATCATAGTCCATGCTTCTTCCTTCCTTCCTTCTTTCCTTTTCTTCCCCTCCTCCACCTTGACCTTTGCCCAATAAACATATGATTCGAACCTCTTCTAGTGTTGAACCTCTTTCAGGGCCTCTTTTTATGTTGTTTTTTTTTCTAAGAAATGCTACTTTACTTCATCTATCCCCTTATTCTTATCCTGTTTAGTCCGTTATGAATTCTGTTCTTTCATTTATAGACTATTGCCTCATGTGTTCCTTTTCTTAAAAATCTCTTTTTGCTCCTTAAGATAGTTGAAACTTCAGAGCTAGTAGCTTGGAACTTCTGTTCCTACCTCTGTCCTATGTTTATGTCAATGTATTTGTAGGTCTCTCTCCATCTACACTGTTTTTATTTGGTGGGGGCTTCTTCATTATCATATCACTCCTAGAAACATCAATTTATGAAGGAAGCAGTAAAGTATGGTAGAGGTCATCAGCAACCAGAAGTCATGGAGCCCAGACTGACCTTTGACCTTACCATGATACCTGGCAGAACGAGTATTGTCTCTTCTGCTCAGGATAAGTGTGAGTGGAGGGGAAGGGGTGATAGTGCAGAGGTTCAGTCTAAGTTACTAGCATGGATCAATGGAAAAATCAGGCAGGTCATACCCTAAGTAGACCTTGAAACATAAGGTTGTAAGATTCCTTGTACTAGTTGTGACTCATTTGTGGTCTGGGCTGGAGATGGGAAGATGAATGGGCATATTACACATTTCAGTTTTCTAATGTTCTTTCAGAAGGTTTTTATTTAAGGTAGTTTTTCCTTTTATATCGTATTGATTCTGCTTTAATAACTATATATCTCATCACTAACTCCTTCTCTTAAGGTCAACAGGTTGATAGCATTACATTGATAACCTGTTGTTCACGTGGTCGGTGCATTACGTGAATGAGGAAAGCTCATCAGGACTGAAGAAAGGTAGAAATTATACAGATTAAAAAAATAAAGACAATGGAGGGGGAACAATTCCAGGCCAATAGACTTGACTTTGATTATTAGGAAACTTCAAAAAGATATCATTTAAAGGATGATTTTAATGAATTTTAAGAAAAGAAAGCTTTTGGAAAACAAAGCGTGATTACAAAAAGCCAGCACAGCTTCATCAAGAAGAGGTTGTGTCTCAATATTCTTTTCATTTTTAATAAACATAATAAATTAATCAGGAGAATATTACAGATATTGGTATCTTCCTTGATGTCGTGGTCCTCTTCAAGAATGAAGGATAACCAACAGCCAAGTTGTTAAAGAAAGGGGAACCTCTCTGTTGTGGCCTCTCAGCGAATAAACCTACGAGATGAAGAGCCATGATAGAAACATTCACTAGTTTAGCATTGTTACCAAGACAAAGTTTGGAAGACTGGCGTTCAAGGTCCTCAAGACTGGGAGAAAGGAAACAAGCATTCATACAAGACCTACAACGCGCCCGGACAGTGCTGAGTACTTTATAAGTATTGCCTCGTCTGATCCTTATTATAGCCCTGCAAGGTATTTTTATTATTATTTTATTATTTTTAATTATCCCCATTTTACAGATGAAGAGGCTGAAGCAAATAAACTTTAAGACCATGACATCAAGGAAGTGATACCAATATCTGTAGTATTCTCCTGATTAATTTATTAAGTTTATTAAAAATGAAAAGAATGTAGGAGTCATATACTTAATAAATGCCTGGGGCTGCATTTGAATTCAGGCCCTCCTAACTACAGATCAAGCTCTCTATCCACTGTGCTACCTCTTTAGCATTATCCTCAATGAATCCTGTAGATAGACACTCTGCTACAACCTGACTTGTTTTCCTCATTTTCTAAATATGTTAAATAAGAAATGTGTATTTTTTTGTGAATTTTGTGAACCAGTTAACTCTTAAATTATTCCTTTCTTGCATGCTGTGTTGGGGAAAATGGTGCTATACATAAGGTTCTCACTTTCTCTTGCTCCTTTAGGGTTAGCGGGTAAAGTAACTTTTTACCAAGTAATTCAGTAGGAAGTTAAGTTGAACACTAAATGCCCTCTTGCAACTTCCTGATGACATTATTTTGTTCTGTAATTACTCCTTATCATTGCTAACCACAGTTCCTCTGAGGCGTAGGTTACAGAGACTGTTTCAGCTTCAGATTTCTTTCTTCATCTGCATTTCTTAACTGAGGGGCTACTTCTTTTTCATAGAAGTAGGAGTCTATGACATCTCTCTTAGTTTAAAGCAAAGAAGTTTAGATATAGCTCTTTTAGAAAAGTGTCCTTGTGGATAGAGTTGGGCTTGGAGTCATGAGTTCAAATTCGATCTGAGACACTTCCTACCTTTGTGATACTGAGCAAGTCATTTAACCTCTGTCTGACTCAGTTTTCTTATCTATTAAATGAGGAAAATAATAATATCTACCTCCCAGGGTTGTTGTGAAACAGTATTTGGAAATCACTCTATAAAACTTCAAGTGCTACACAAATGCTAGTTATTTAATGTTTTTGTTGCTGCTGCTGGGGCTGGGGCTGTTATTTTCTCTCTATATTCCCAGCACCTTTCTAGTAACAAACTCTTCTTTTACTCCAGAGGAAAGTTATGATCAAATAAGGGGAGGTAGCTGATATTTGAAAGTTGGCAAATTTCTATTTGATACTCATTGATTTGCATATTAGATTGCCTCTAAGAAATAAAACCCTCACCTTGTTCTTTATCTCTTTCTCCTCTCTCAACTACAGGAAGGCTTTCGTTGGGAGCCTGTCTGGGGTGCCCCAAGATAACACTAGCAAGATAAGCTTGTGGTTGAAGAAGTTCTCCCAGCAAGTACAGAGGAATCTGTCTCCTTTCTTCCAGCTCAGAGGCTGGCCTGTCCAGAAAGAGATTGCTGCTGCTCTATCTCCCTGCCTGAGTAACAAGATAATCTCATGAAATAGTATGCCCTGCCAAAGAAGTAAGGAAAGTCGAAAAGTTATGTTGGGGGTGTGATTGGGAAAGAGGCAATGTCTGTAGCATTCTGCCCATGGTCTTTTCACCTTTCACTATGTTTAATAAGGGCTTTCAAGACATAGCATACAATGATACCATATCATATCTTGATGAATTTGCGGCTTAAGCATACTATTAGCCTCCAGGATCTTTTGTTATCTTAGGATTCCAAGATAAACTATCAAAACCAAGCAAAAACATACAAACAAACAAAACACCCTTAGAAGTCCATTGGAACCTTTTCCATGGATGACATGACTTAGCTTGACTTTTAGAAATCTGGTCTGGGATTTATTTTACTTTAATCAGTTCCAAGGATCTAGCAAAAGTCTCAAGATGATGCACACCTTTGCCATTAGAATCAGCAGAGGCTCCAGGGATTTCACCTTCTGTTATGTTCTAGATGGTTCATCCTCAAGCTCTCCTAATTTCTCCCTTTTTCTTATTCTTCCTCCCTTCACTCTGTGCCCAGAATATTTAATCTCAGAAAATTCCACTGACTGCTTAAACCTGTTATATATAGTCAGATCAGAATTACAGATGGCACTTAAAGCCTTGTTAAATTTCTCAGGTCTAAATTTCCAAAGAAGCAACTGATGAGGACTCAGGAAAGATGGGGGAATGATAGAGGAACCCCAAGACTGGAATTCCCTGCATGGGCCATCTGGAAAAGAATTTTGCAGACTCAAGCATTGTTGAGGTCAAGGTGGTAAAGATTTATTACGTTTTTCAGCAGGCCAGAGTTCTTAGGGAACCTACAACCTTAGAGGGGTGCAGTTATAGTTTATATAGGATATCCTATATATAGGATATAGGATTTATATAGGATATATAGGATAGTAAAGCATGTGCCAACTGTGATGAATAGATGATTCAGAGTTGGATTAAGGAGTAGTTAAGGAATGGTTAGCTCTTAAGGAAACATACTCTTTTAGTATCTTTTGTGCAGTTATTTTACCCAGAGTTCATCAGGAAATAGCCTAAGGTGGGGTTACATGAAGGTGTGATTTTAGGTCTGAAAGGTCTCTAAGTCAACTAATGGTCAGGACAGACTAAGGAATACTAGACTGTTATCATCAATGTCTAGTTAGACAAGATAAATGTAAGGGAGAATATATATGTCTAAGTCTAGGATATACATGATTGGTCAGTGAGTAGTAAATATTGCTATGATCCAGTACACAGCCAGTTCATAGCTGGTTCAAACTAACAAATTCTATAGGTGCAGCTGGCTATAGCAGGAAGGGTGATAATGGTTCTTACTAGGGCAGGCTGTGTCCTTGGGCTGGGGAGAAACTGCACAGGATAGTGTTTTGAGGCTACGGAGAAATGTGATTTTTAGAGAGAAGTGTGCTTTTAGAACTGGAGTGCAAGAACATGCACCTAAGCACCCCATCACAACTACAAAGGATCCAAGCCCATTCAGTGGCAGTATTTGCTTATATCTGAAGGAAAGATTCAAGGATATTTTTAATCTGAAGTCAAGAATTAAGAATTTATGGTCTTTCTATGGTTATCAAAGCTTTTTTGAGATTTGGTATCTTCATCAGGTGGTCAAAATGGCCTTGGTATGGAGTAGGCATCTGATTTATGGATAGCATTTTTGTATGTGTGTCTAATATAGACATTTCATCAGATTTTAACATTAACCCAGTGAAGCCCATGGATTTATAGAATTCTGGCTTAAGTATCACTAAATATAATGATTGTCCACCTCTGTCCTAATATTTTCCAGAATCATCCCATCTTTTTGAAAAGTGTGGTTTCTATAGAGGAATAGGACATAATATTAATGACATGTATTCCCAGCCTTTCTTCTTCAGGATTGTTTTTATATTAGTGTTTTGATTTTTTTTTTGTTTGTATGTCTAGCACCCAACATAGTGCTTCACATGGAAGTGTTTAACAAATATAGAAGAAATGATGAGCTCAGTGATCTTAGACAAACATGGAAAGTATCTGCCCTCGTTAAAAAACAAGCCCACTCTTCAGCCACTGGGCTGCTCCTGTTGCTGGGAGCTGATTAGCAGGCTACTGAAACAGACACACTATCTGCCCAATGATGTCAGCTGCTCCTGGAGCCTATTTCTCTGCTTAATACCCTAAACTGGAGACCCTATGTCCTAAGTCTCTGTCTAAAGCCCATAAGGCTCACACTTTTGCCCACTTCCCTGTCAGGGTCTACCACTACCCTTATACTTGGGGCCTGAGCTCTAATGCCCAAACCTGGGACTGATTCTAGGCTTGAGCACAACTGAACTGCTAATGGTGAGTTCTGACTGCACACCTCTGTGTCAGGCCAGTCTCTACCTCTCCCCTCCCCCTCTCTTACCATAAATTACTGCAACTTTCCTCCTATGTTGAGTAGCAGGAAGACCATGGGTAATGCTATTGCTGGGGACCTTACTCTAGCCTCCTATGCCAGGGAATACAACAGAAATCATCGACAAAAACTGGTGCCACAAGTGACTCAGGTCCAGTCAAAATTAATGCTTCACACACGGTTTTTATTATAACAGCAGGTATGAATATTTAAGGCCAGGTTAAGGCAAAACCATGCAAGGCAAGTATTAATACCTGAAGCTGCATTTAGGCACAATCCCTCGGAGCTGTCTGCATTTACAGGGATACAGAAGGTCCCCTAAGGCTGCTGGCAAAGCCGGGTCACCTCTTTCCCCCTATAAGCTCTTGAGGAGAGACATCAAGGGTGCAGGCACTCCCACTACCAGCAAGGCTGGATCATGGCTTCCCTCGGACAGAGTCTGGAGGGCCTGCCTGTCCTGCTGTAAAGTCAGCCTCAGTCACCAAGCCTCAGTTGGTCTGCTATAGCCTAGGCTGGTCAACAGGTTAACAAAACCAGGGGATTTTTATACAATGTTTAGAAGGGGAGGGCAGGGGAGGGAGTTTTATCTGGGATACACACACAGGGCAAGCTCAGGTGGTACCTTAGGGACACCTAAACTTAGATCTATCTAGTACTTATGCCTATTACAGCATGAGACCTTGGGATCCAGTTAAGTTCATCTGTACAACCTTATGTCTTAGATCATGTAGCCAGTGGGGGTAACTATGACTATACTAACATGTATTTCTTTTTAAATTTGAAAAATGAATTATTTTGCTAAGCATGTGGGGGCATATGCCTTGCAGTTACATTCACATATAATATGGGGCTTAAGGAACCACCCTAATTATCCAATGTGAGGCTAAGGGACCATTGATTTATTGTTTTTCCTAGAAGTTCATTAGGTTTCTGAAGAAGTATTGCAAGGAGTCATATGCAGGGATCCCCTTTGTAGACATCATCAGGAAGGCCTTACTATCCTTCTTCAGCTTTTCCATCCAGGCCTCTGGCAAGCATTCTCCCTGAGAAGTTGGCTCATTCAGAACCTGGGACAGTGCTGGGCGTAAGTGGTATTGACTGTCCCCAGGGCAAAGCACAGGAAAGCAATTTTTTTCCAGGGACTGTTCTAGTATACTGAGACCAAAGGGGTTAAGGATATGGTTCCCAGGATAATCATTCATAGCAATTTTACACGGATTCTGGGAGGCCCACCACCAAGACTGACCTCCAATCAGCAATCCCCCACCCTCCGCCACAAACTCATGCAACTGCTTTGCCTCATGGTCCTTGTACGTCTGGCAGCAGTACACACTCAGGTCAGTAGAGACACAGGGTACTATGCAACTTTCCAGGTAACTAATATTCAGCAAGGGTGGCAGATCTTTCACTTCAGGGTTAATCCCAATCTTACCCTTCTGGTCCCCTGCCAACCAATGAATAGCATTACACAGAAAATGGGTCAGTGTAGGTTCCCAGAGTATATCTTCATGGGCAGCAAGTACCACCCGACCCCGGCCATATCGGGCAGCTGCCAGGAAGCAGCCTAGAGAATAATCTAGCCCCAAAGGGAAGGCCAAGGCTCCATGCACCAGGAGTTGAGAGGGGACTCCTGTCAAACTGAAGCTCAGTTCTGAGATGCCATCTAAGAGTTGGTTCTGATCCTGGGAAAGGTCTTCCCCAAACCTGTAAAGGAGGCATTTGTTTGCAGTTAACATTTAACAGACTAAAATGGGTCAGAGAATGAGGAATATTCTTTAGTATATGAGTGATCAATTAATCAATAAACATTAACTGGGTCTTTTGCCTACATTGTGAGGCAGAACATGAATTGGAAGGGACCATCCAGCTCCACTAATCCTATCTCCAGCTAAAGCACAAATCTCATTTCCAATATTCCCGAGAAGTAGCTCTCCAATCTTTGCATAACACTCTCTAGTGACAAGAAATTCTAGATCTGGGAATTGCCCATTCCTTTACTTGACACCTCTCATTACTAAGCCTTGTTTACTTACCAAGAATTAAAATCTTGCTTCCTGTAACTTCCACCCATTGATTCTTGTTTTTGCCCTTTGGATCCGAAAGACAAAACTAATTCCTGATTCATATGACAGTCCTTCAGATACTTAAATACAACTATCATTTGACTCCCCCATGGCCAAATATCTATGATTTCTAATTATATGTCATAATTTTGAGTTCCCTTTCCCATCCTGGTCACCTTCCTCTGGACATAAGCTAGTCTACATGTAAAATGGAGATAATATCACTGAATTATACAATTTTCAAGGTTATTGTAAATATCAAATTAAATAAGGGAAATAACATGAATTATACCCATACTCATATTATGAGTCATTGTCCTAAATATTATCTGGTATTTTTCCCCTTTGTGAATGGGTGAAAATTGATTCTATTCTGAGTTCTTTTTTGCCTTACATATTTTTAAGAGCCCTGGCTTTGGACAGATAATTTTCCTTCAGGGGCAGGTAGGTGGTGCACTGAATAGAATGCCATGCCCAGAGTCAGGAAGATCTGAGATTCAGCCTTAGACACTTACTAGCTGTGTGATCCTAATCAAGTCACTTAATCCTGTGTCCCTTAGTTTCTTCATCTGTACAATGAGCTGGAGAAAGAAATGGCAAACCACACCAGTATCTCTGCCAAGAAATGGGACCCAAATAGGATCCCAAAGCATTGAACAGGACAGAAAAAAAACTGAACAACAGTCTTGGTTCAAATCTCAACTTTGCTATTTCCTATGTAATTATGACTAGGCTACATAATCTTTAGAATGCTCAGTTGCTAATCTGTAAAATGATCAGGCTGAAGATCTAAGATCCCTTCTAGACCTCATTCTATGTACCTATGATCCTAAGAAGGGATATGAATGGAACATTAAAACCATATTAGCCATCAGGTACCTTCCTAATTCATATAGTGTGAGCCGGAGCTTGTAAAATGCATAACCTTAGTATGAGAATCTGCAATGAAACCTGGTAAAAAAATCTTAATTGGCCAGTATGTTCTAATTTGAAAGACATCACTTTTGGTAGGTAAGTCAGAATTACTCCAAGTCAAGGGAATAATGAGATAAACTAAGCTTAGGCAATGTTAGCTAGAGATCAATTAAATAAGACCTGATATGACCCAGACTATCCTGCTTAACTTTCTTTTATACATAACTTTGATTACCTGCAAAGCTCTTCTTAATAATCCTCAATACTACACACAAATGAGCAAACAGAATTGGTATTTTTTATGATACAGTATCATTCAGCTAAAGGGATGAGTGGTCAAAGGGAGTATAAATAAGACATAAATTTAGGAATAACTTAAAGTACCAAGCTTCATCAGTTGATTCAGTGCATTTGCAAATACTGGCTGTAATAGGATGAGAATATTATTTCAAAGTAAAATTATAATTTTATTATTGTTCAAACATTTCAGTCATGTCTGATTTCATGATCCCATTTGGGTTTTTTTTGGCAAAGATACTGGAGTGGTTTGCCATTTCCTTCTCCAGTTCATTTTACAGTTGAGGAAACCGAGACAAACAGGGTTAAGTGACTTGCCCAGGGTCACACAGCTTGTGTCTGTAGCCAGATTTGAGCTCAGGTATTTCTGACTCCAGGCTCAGCACTCTATCCACTGAACCTCCTAACTGCCCTAAAATTATGTTATCTTCTTGTAATTATTTGATGAATTTTTATTGTTTAGCACTATATAAATGTTAGTTATTATTATTATAGTTAAGCCACATCAATATACTACATATGACAATATGTAAAATAATTTGTACATTTAATATTGCAACAATAAAACTACCATGAGGTTAAACTACCAGGGGGTTACTTTGTAGAGCTAAAAAATAATAAAGTGTATTTTAAAGAACAAAAGATCTGGTGTCTCAAAAGAAATAATGGAAAAAAGTAGGAAAAATGAAAGAAAAATACTTCCAGCTATCATATTGTATTATAAAATAGTAACCATTAAAAATATTTGGTATTGGTTAAAATTTAAAATAAAAATTAGATCAAGGAATTAACCAAGTAACAAGACTTCATGTCTGTGAGCAGAGAACTTCTTTTACATGAGAATGTCCTTCATGATGGGTGCCTTGAATGTGATCATTCTTGCTCAACTCTTTGACATCTGCCATAGAGATCTTTGCACACAGAAACACTACTCACCTTACTGTAAGTGGAATTGTAGGTACTTCATTAGAGACTTTTAGGTCACTGATATCTCCATAGGTGTCAGTGAAGTACACACCAGCCACACTAGTAATATGGTTACCAGGGAAGTCAGATAGAACCTTCTTCTGGCATTGTTGACTTGCCCAATGCCAAGCTTGACCTCCAATGAGCAAGCCTCCACCACTCTTTACAAACTGAATCAGCTTTTTGGCCATGGTGGCATCATAAGCATTCATGCAGTATACCCCTAGGGAATCATTGATGCAATCTGTAATCTGCACTTTCAGACAAGGGGAACAGAGGATAGAGACCAGATCTTTTACAGATGAATGTACCCCAATGGCGGAACCTGGGCAGGAATTGAGCCAGCTCACAGCATTGTGGAAAAATTGGGTCATACTTGTATAATGTAGGTAGCCCTCATGGGCCAGGACAACCATGCGGCCCTTGCCATACTGGGAGGCAGCAATGAGGACTTGGCCTTTCCCATTTACCAGCACTGGGAAGGCAGCTTCACCAATGAGAAGCAGTTCACAAGGAACTTCATTGGTGGAAAAGTGCCAGGAATCTACCCCATTCATTAGCTTTTTAAAGGCATCTGAGGCTGTCATCGTCATGGATTCTTCACCTGCTGTAGAGAGAGAAGAAAATACTCAATTTGATGATGTAAGGAATCCCTTAGGAGAATAGTATCATCGTAATCATCTGTTGGCTATATAATGTTAAATTCAGGATTAAACCAGTAAATAGTACAGTTCCTATGTTTCAAACTCATTGAAAGATTGAAGTTCATCCCTCTCTGGAACAGATGGGAAAATTGAAATAAAGAAAAAGTTCAATCATGGTCATCAGAGAAGTCAGTGACTGCAGTCTAGAATACCCAGCTTTTATCCCTGACCATCTGAACACATAACCACACTCAGCTAGTCAAGAATAGCTCCTTCTCTTATCATTTGCTAGCACAGGACAGAGAAGAGGAGTAGAGGCAGAGAAAGATATATAATGCTCAGAAAAGCCTATATGCATAGGGGTTGGGGATGCATTGCAGATGTTCCAATGCCTTGACTTTACTTCCTACCTACCTATTCTTTCCTTATTTCTTTGTAATCTGGTTCCCAAGCCTTCTACTGCTCTATAGAAACCAGGCTCTCCAAGGATGTCACTGACTTTCTAATCATCAAATTTCTCATCCTTTTCCAGGGTTTTATTTCCTTTGACTTCTGTAACATCTAAACTTTTGATCACTTATTCTTGTAAATTTTTCCTTCTTTTCCCCTCTGATATTGTTTTTGTTAAGTCTTTTCAATTACATCAGACACTTTGTAACCACATTTGGGGTTTTCTTGGTCAAGATGCTAGAGTAGTTTGTCATGTCCTTTTACAGCTCATTTTATAGATGAGGAAACTGAGGCAAACAGGGTTAAGTGACTTGCCCAGGCAGGGTCACACAGTAAGGAAGTTTCTGAGGCTGAATTTGAACTCAGGAAAATAAGTCTTCATGACTACATGCCTGGCACACTATCTACTTCATCACTTAGTTCACCCTTCTGATATTACCTCTTGGCTGTCCTACTTCATAAACTTTTTATAGAGTCATTGATTCTTGCAGTAGTAAGAGACCTTAGAGTCATTTATTTGAACCACTTCCGCATTTTACAAGAGGTGAAACTGAGGATCAGAGAGTTTAATTTTCCAAGTCCCTCAGAAAGGTTGTGCAGAATAGAACCCACATCTTTAAAGTCTTCCCCCAGTTCTTTTTCTCTTATACCCTACTACTTTTCCAGAAGTAGCTATGATTTATAGTTGGAGGTCATTTAATCAAAACCTCTCATTTTTACAAAAAAGAGGTCAAATAACTTTCCTATTGTCACACAGGCAAACAACTGAGTGGGAATTTGAAATTGAGTCCTTTCCTTCCTGATCAAATACCCATTCCTCTAAATAATGCTGTAGATGAGTATGGTCTAGTGAAAAGAACACCTTGGTAGTCAGTATATTGCGGTTTAGACTCTGCACACTCTGGGATGCCAAAAACTGTGTTAGTTTCTTGATGTGTTGTGGTGAAATAGTCTCAAAGAATTCAGTCAGACCACCTCTAATCCAAGTACACACATTTATTGAGATTGATACTTCTCACAAAGCAGGCTAAGTTCCAAGATAAACCAGCAACTTCAGAGAAAGCAAGATGGATTTTTATAGGGTAAAACTGTAATTATACAACAGAATATGAATATTAAAAAGGCATGAGGGGTTTGTTAAAAGATTAGGTAATAAAGTAGAGGTCCCCCGCCACAGCAGAACTGCCTATGTGATTGCCCACAATGCATACAGAAAAATCCATTGGGGGGTACATATGTATGATAATGATATTATAATAAGCCTCTCTTTGTCATACAGTTCTTTCTTATTACTGTGCACATGCCTTAGGGAAAGTTCCTTCTATTGCTTTGGGTCCATATCCTACTTGGGCATCTTGGTGGTGCTGCTTTCTGATTGACTGTGTCTATTGTGGTCCTGTTTGAGACTAGACAAGTGTGGTTGTGGTTGAATGCATGGACATAGCCGCTGTTTCTGCAGGAAATATGAGGAATGGGTCTGCGGGCAGTGACTAGCTAGAGGTAGTGGCTGGGATCCCATCACCTGGCCATATTTGCTCTTCTATGAGAAATAGGAGTTCATGGACACACCTGTTGCTCTAATGAGCATTGAGGCCTATGAAGTAGTTAGGATATTAAGTGGGGGGGAGGCAGTGAGTGACTAGATAGGAACGGTAGGCCTGCTGTTCAGTGGGGCCTATAAGGGAGTTAGAATATTGGGGGGGCAGCTTTATTAGGATTCAATCAAGTAGATATAGATTTTCTTTATAAGTTTGCCAATAACTAGTTGTATAACTTTATGCTCAGCATGAAGTCTGTGATTTGGAGAATGCTCCAGAAAAAGAGTAGGGCAGGCAGGCAGCAGAATGGATAGAGTACCAATCCAACTGAAAAAGACTGAAAAACTCAAAAAAAGAAAAAGATTGGGGGCAGCGTGAGATGAGTAGAGGAAATTTGGTGCTTGACAGACTGAGGAAGACTTTTCACTGATTCAGAAAGAGAGAGAGACGGAAACAGAGAGAGAGAGAGAGAGAGAGAGAGTCCAAGATCCTTCTCTCAAATTCCTTTATTCCTTTTGAATACCCCAAAATTCATATATATACATGCAACTCATATTCCCTCATGTGTCATCTTTGACTCCTCACTCTCACCCTAAAGATCTTATACATTACTAGGTCTTATCATTTTCACCTTTGCAACATTACTTTTATCTGTCTCCATTTCTCTACTCAGTAATCATCCTACTTCGATCTTTCATGACCTCTTACCTGAACTATTGCATCATCTTTCTCATTGGTCTCCCTGCTTCAAGTCTTTCCCAATTTTGATCCAACGCCAAAGTGATTTTCCTAAATCATAGTCACCCCCTGTTCAATTAACTGTAGTACCTCCCTACTACGTCCAAGAGAAAATGTGAACTATAACTGGCATTTAAAGCTCTTCCTTCCCTGGCCCTTTCCTACCTTTTCAGTCTTCTTATATTTTGCTTCCCTCCAAGGACACTACAATCTAGTCATCTGTCCCTTGTACCTTACATGCCCATCTTTCACATCTTTGCCCCCACATTGGTTCTCCACTGTATCTGGAATGTACTTCCTCCTCATCTCTACCTCTCATTCCACTGGTTTCCTTTTCAGCTAAAATTCCTCTTTCTGCAAGAGACTTTTCCCATTCCCCTTGCTTCTAGCAACTTCCCTTCTAAGGATACGTTTTACCTACTCTATATAAATCTTCTATGTATCACTTACCTATTTATAGCCTCAATTTGAATTTAAACTCTTTGAGGGCAGAGACCATAATGCATGGGAAAATATTTCACCCCCAACATTCATATACACCTTGTTTCATATACGCACAATCTAGAATTATCTCTTTAGTGAGACTGGGAGGATAGAACATCTTCCCATCCAATAAAAAATAAATCGGAAAAGGTAACTTACAGTTCTGTCCTCTTAATTCAGTCTAGGGATCCAAGAACAAGCTGGCTGAGGAAAGGCAACCAGATGATGGACAAGCAGCAAGATTGAAGATTTATAAAACTGAAATGGGGGTGTGGTCAAGAACTTCCTCCTCCCTTCTTGTTTTGGGACTTGACTCAGGGTGAGTTGAATTTGGGTGGGGCTTGTCTTGATATCAGTAACCACAACTGTGAGCTAAGCTTCCTGGGGTCTTTACTTTGAGTCCCTTATTTCCCAGCCTATGTGATTGTGATTGAGCACAATCTTCTAAACAGGTATTAAGAGAGGTAGTTGATATATTGCAAAAAAACATGGATTTGGAAGGAAAAAAATTTGGATTAGATGCTCAGATCTGATATTTACTATTAGAAACATTGAGCAAAGTCCTTAATCTATCTAAGCTTCAATTTTTCTTGACTTACCTGCAGAAATCAAGGCTTAGATGTGCATAATGTAGTGTAATTTAGAACTTTGAAGAACATTTTATATATACTTTACAACAAATTGAACAAATATTTATGCAGTTCTCACTATGAGTAAAGCACTAAGCAGATGAGGTGAGGCAGACAGGAGTGCTCAAGGCAGATAAAGCAAGCAGGCTGCAGGATGTGAGATATGACATGAGATACAGGATGTGACTGGACAGAAAAGTGATCAAAAAAGACATTGAAACCCTCCACCATGGACTTACTTGTGTGCTTTCACAAAGCACTTATTTTCCTGATATTCCAAAACAATTCTCCCCCTCCTCCTTTCCTATTCCCTTTCCTTTTCTCCTTGCTTAGCTGTATGACAAAGGCACTTCTAGTCATACAATTGTATTTAAACCAGACTTTTAACCTGGCCTTTGCCTCCTGTGGGAAGCAGGGCCCCTATGCCTCCCTCAGGGGAGGAAGACCTGCTACCTGTGCTGTGTATCACCTCATGCTCCATATTATTCAAAAGTGGCCCTCTTCTACAGTAATAAGGCAAGTCATCTCAAATACATGAGGGGTGTCGGTGACCTTCCTCTTCATCCCTGCCTGTTTAAATCTTTCTTTTATTTCAAAACTCAACATCAGAGCTACCTACCTCTTTCCAAAGCCCTTTCCCAGATATCCCAACTATAAGTATTCTCACCTTATTTTTAGGAAAAGGGAACACTTGGGGGAGGAGCCAAGATAGTGGAGTAGAAAGATTCACATATGCTAGCTCTGAACCCACAGCCCAAAAATTACCTATAAAAAGAACTCCCAATGGGTTCTGGAGCAGTGGAAGCTGCACAGCAATGGAGTGGAGGAGATTTCTGTTCCAGAGAGCCCTGAAAAACCAGCACCAAAGGTCCGTCGCACACCGGACTTGGAGCAGAGCCCAACCCTGCCTTGGCTGCGAGGCCCCAAGAGGAGCAGATCCAAGCAGGCTTCAGGGACAGAATCTCCGGTGGCCACACATGTCCCTCAACCCACAGGTGCTACAGGTCAGTGAGAGACCCTATCTGGCCACCAGAGAGGGGAGAGGGGTGTCTCCATAACTCAGGCTCCCTCAGGAGGAAGCGGCAGGGGAAGCAGCTCCCAAAGCAGGAAGGAGCTCGGGTCCATTACTGAAGGTCTCTGCATAAACCCCTGAGGGAACTGAGCCTGGGAGGTGGCACTGCCCGCCCCCCTGAGAACCTGAATTTAATCTTACACTGAATAGTAGCCACTCCCGCCACTGAAAACCCTGAGGCTGGGGAGCAGCATTTGAATCTCAGACCCCAAGCACTAGTGAGGCAGGGGTGGAGAGGAATCTCAAAAGTCAAGTAACTGGCTGGGAAAATGCCCAGAAAAGGGAAAAAAAATAAGACCATAGAAGGCTACTTTCTTGGGGAAGAGATGATGTTTCCTCCTTTCCTTTCTGATGAGGAAGAACAATGCTTGCCATCAGGGAAAAACATAGAAGTCAAGGCCTCTGTATCCCAAATATCTGAAATACATATCCAATGGGTTCAGGCCATAGAAGAGCTCAAAAAGGATTTTGAAAATCAAGTTAGACAGGTGGAGGAAAAACTGGGAAGAGAAATGAGAGAGTTACAAGAAAAGCATGAAAAATGGGTCAATACCTTGCTAAAGGAGACCCAAAAAAATGCTGAAGAAAATAACACCTTGAAAAATAGGCTCACTCAATTGGCAAAAGAGGTTCAAAAAGCCAATGAGGAGAAGAATGCTTTCAAAAGCAGAATTAGCCAAATGGAAAAAGAGGTTCAAAAGCTCACTGAAGAAAATAGTTCTCTCAAAATTATAATGGAACAGATGGAGGCTGATGACTTTCTGAGAAACCAAGAAATCACAAAACAAAACCAAAAGAATGAAAAAATGGAAGAGAATGTGAAATATTTCATGGGAAAAACAACTGACCTGGAAAATAGATCCAGGAGAGACAATTTAAAAATTATGGGACTACCTGAAAGCCATGATCAAAAAAAGAGCCTAGACATCATCTTTCAGGAAATTATCAAGGAAAACTGCCCTGAGATTCTAGAACCAGAGGGCAAAACAAGTATTGAAAGAATCCACCAATCACCACCTGAAAGAGATCCAAAAGAGAAACTCCTAGGAACATTGTGGCCAAATTCCAGAATTCCCAGGTCAAGGAGAAAATCTTGCAAGCAGCTAGAAAGAAACAATTCCAGTATTGTGGAAATACAATCAGGATAGCACAAGATCTAGCACTTTCTACATTAAGGGATCGAAGGGCGTGGAATAGGATATTGCGGAAGTCAAAGGAACTAGGACTCAAACCAAGAATCACCTACCCAGCAAAACTGAGTATAATTCTTCAGGGGAAAATATGGTCTTTCAATGAAATAGAGTACTTTCAAGCATTCTTGATGAAAAGACTAGAGCTGAAAAGAAAATTTGACTTTCAAACACAAGAATGAGAAGAAGCATGAAAAAGTAAACAGCAAAGAAAAGTCATAAGGGACCTACCAAAGGTGAACTGTTTACATTCCTACATGGAAAGACAATATTTGTAACTCTTGAAACTTTTCAGTATCTGGGTAGTTGGTGGGATTACACACACACATACACACACACGCACATGTACATGCGTGCACACACATACACACATGCACACACATACAAAGACAGAGAGCACAGAGTGAACTGAATAGGATGGGACCATACCTTAAAAGAAATTAAGGTAAATGCTGAGAGAGAAATGTAGTGGGAGGAAAGAGGGTGAAATGGAATGGGATAATTATATGTCATTTAAGAGGCAAGTAGGAGACTTTTTAGTGGAGGGAAAAAGAAGAGAGCTGAGAAAAAAAAAACCAAGAAGTTTACCCTCATCACATTTGACTAAAGGAAGGAATAAAATGCACACTCATTTTGGTATGAAAACCTATCTTACAATACAGGAAAGTGGGGGAGAAGGAGATAAGCAGGGTGGGGGGGATGATGGAAGGGAGGGCAAAGGGGGGAGGGAGCAATTTGAAGTCAACACTTGGGGAGGGACAGGATCAAAAGACAGAAGAGAAACAATGAGGGGCAGGGTAGGATGGAGGGTAATTCAGTTAGTCTTACACAACACGACTATCAGGGAAGTCATTTGCAAAATTACACAGATATGGCCTATATTGAATTGCCTGCCTTCCCAAAGGGAATGGGTGGGGAGGGAGGGATGGGGAGAATTTGGAACTCAAAGTTTTAGGAACAACTGTTTAGTATTGCTGTTGCTACTAGGAAAGAAGACATGCAGTTAATGAGGAATAGAAAGTCATCTGGCCCTACAGGAGAAAAGAGAAGATGGAGACAAGAGAAGGGAGGGATGACAGAAGAGAGGGCAGATTGGAGATAGGGAAAATTAGATGCTTGGGGTATTGGGGTTGGGGGAGGGGATAAAAGGAGAGAAAATTTGGAACCCAAAATTTTGTGAAAATGAATGTAAAAAGTTAAAAAAAACACAATAAAGTGATAAAGTTGAAAGATTTGAAGGGTGAAGTCAGAAAATTTTACAAGCTAACTTTCTGCATATACAGAATTATCTGATGGATAAAGTTTCCTGACCTACTTACATGGATATATAGTACATTTAGAAGATGCATACATAAATATTCCTTAGGCAAGCTTGTCTTTTCCTCTGTATGCCTTTGTATTATCCAAATAAACAATATAATCCAAGATCTGGAAATGAAGGATTGTAAGAGAGTATCTGGAAATATTAAAGTAATGAAAATTTTGTGAAATTATTTCACTAAGTAGCACAGTTGAAAACCCGAGGGACTGAACTGCCTGATAACAGAGAGGCATACTAGGGAATCTGTCCCCCCCAGGTTGGTCAGAAAGACATATCTGGGAGACTACATGATAGTAAATAGGCTAGATGGAGAATTTGTGTAGGGGCCATTCTTCAACATAGGGGACAGTCCTTCTGCCTTGGGATTTGGAGGTAAGAGTAGGCAATGGAGAGGTTGCTTAAGCCCTGCCAGGAATGAGGCAGAACTGTAGCAGAGATAGGTAGTATGAGGAGAACTTCTTCCAGGAAAAAAAGGCCTACAGATAATGCTGATTCTGAGTTGTTTGACTGTGTACTTAACAAGCCACTAGGAAGCAGAGTTCAGGATGGTGATAGTACCTTTCCCCCTCTCTCAATTGAAAGTATATCATGGGACCTGGCCCTCCCAGAAGGTCATGTGTGTATGTTGGGAGCACCTGGCTGAAGATAAGGAGTGGAGAGGGGAAAGTTTTTCAAAAATTTACCAAAGCCACAGAGCAATGGGTTTTTAATTCTTTTTTTTCCAATTCTAGTTTCATGCAGAAAATGTGTTCTAAACTATATGTATGTATGACTTTGGGGGTCACAAAAAGTTGGTAATATAGACAAGAATCTTAATGGAAAATAAGAGATATTCTATATTTGAAGATGATTCCAGCTGAAACTCTCAGTGAGGGCAAATGAGTCAATTGTGACAAATTTATTAAATATTTTACATTTTAAACCCAGAAGTTCTGACATTTTTTATGTCATGGGCCCTTTCAGAAGTCTCATGAAGTCTATAGATTCCTTCTCAGAATAATATTTTTAAGCACATAAAATGAAATACAAAGGAAACCAGTTAATATTGAAAGAGTTATAAAAATATTTTTTTTAAAAAAACAGTTCATGGACCATAGGCTACGAACCCCAGTCCTAGACAAAACTGAGGGGACCTTGGGCCAGGGTATCCTAAAGTATCTTTTTGAGGAGGGTGGAAAGCAAAATTATTTTTTTTAAATAAGATATAAATAGAAATTTATGTTTTATCTTGCAACCCATAGGAACCCACTAAAGTTGATAGAATTACACTGTCAGATCTTCATTTAATGATAATTACTTTGGCAGCAGTGGTTGGACATAATGGAGTGGAGAAAAGAAGTTAATCGATCAATAAATATTTACTAAGTGCCTACTATGTGCCAGGCCCAATGCTAAGCACTGGATGTGACATGTTTTGAAGGTAGAAATAGAAAGATTTTGCAGTACCTAGCACTTGCCTCTGTATTTAATGATTACTCAATAGATACTATTAAGCATTCTCTCTATTCCTTTTCACCTGTCCATCTCTTCAAGATCCAAATGAATCCCTCCACTTTCATGAAGTCTTCCTTGACCATCATAATCCACAGTGATCTGTCCTATGAATTCATAAAACTATTTTCCTAGACTCATTTAAATATACTATCTCAGTTTATATTGTTTTGTATGCAAAAATGCTTCATTAATGCTCATTGATTGAATGAATGAACGAATGAAACTTTTTACATAGTGAGTGTTGTAGAGCTTTCCGTATGTGTCAACTTTATCTTCCCAAATAGATTATGAACTTCTTGAAAGAAGGAATTGCGACTTATTCTACTTTCATGCCACTTTGCAAATAGTTGGTGTTCAATAAATAGTGTTTTGGATGAATAATGTTAATATATTGCATGCCCAGAGCATTTCCCTAGAATACCTACAAGCTTAAATATGCACACCAGCCACAATCCTCTCAAACTTAGGAAAGGGAGTGGCTGTAACTGTAAGTCTGGCCATGGCTCCCATCATCTCTTCCCAGAGTTGGAGAGATGACTCAGGATCCTCCAGGATCCTCTGAAGATTTTTACCTGGCATCATCAGGATAATGTCCCCAAGGTGCTAGACAGTGGATGGAGCTCTTCCACTTCTTCCATTCCCTTCCCTCAATCTTCAAATGGATCATCCTTCTATATCTTCACCCTTCCTCTTCATCAATCAAATCCATTTTCTTCAAGTTCATTAAAAATCAGATCATAAAGCCCTTCTTTTCCCCTCACTTCCTCCAGTTTTAAGTAAGGGGCAGGCACAACCCCAGTGATAGTGATAGACCCAGGACCCAGGTTATTGCCTCTGGGCACAATTATGTAAATCAATATCACCACCACCACCCTGCCCAAGGAAGCCTACAGGTTTTGGTTTATTCAGTGGCCTTCAAATGATCCCAGTTGCTCTACGTAGCTTTGGGGCCCCAGTCAGGTTGTCCAAGTGGAAACAAATTTGTACCTGGTAATAAGTAACAGATGGCATTAAGGGAATGTTGCAGTGAGGTACAAGCAAGATATTTATTAGGAACTCCAAAGGATACCCAGTTCCCTGTCCATTAATAGTTGATAGGTGATGAGTCATCTCCCTAAAACCTCAAAGAGCCTAAAATATATAAATAGGAACAACAAAGGTTTAGAAAATCCACAGGTGCCAGGGTCCTTCAGGGAATTATGGTGTTTGGGGTATGCCTCAACTTTCCGCTGCTGATGTCAAAAAAGAGCTTCCCCAAAAGGTAGCTTGGAGTCACTGTTAGACAGCTTACCCTGCGCTGCTTGGAATTTGTCCATGTGGACCAGGGATATAGTGCAACAATTCTTTTCTTAGCTATTTTTTTTTTCAAAAGAAAGCTTGGCCTTTGCCATGAGGAGGCAAAGGAAAGTGTTATTTTAAATAAGTAAAACATTGTCTCTTATTTCCTTTTGTATTCATTTTGTATTGTCCTTTCCTATGGTGAAATGGATCCTCCCAAATACTCTCTTGTGTATAAAAGATTAAACACATAGAGAATAGAATCTGAGAGAAAAATCTAATTGTGACAGGAAATTGCCCTTGGGAAGGAAAACGAGAGCAGAGGAGGAGAGCTCAGGTCTATGGGAGGCATGTATTAGAAAAATTACCTCCAGCCAGCATAGGCAGCTCCTACTGGCACCATGATATTCATGGTACAACCTTCAGAAAGGTAGTCCAGTACTCTCGAGTGGTTGAAGGGAAGGGGAAGCACCTAAGGACTTCTATTCCTCTATGTTGACTTACTGCTTGAATTTTCACCTAGAACTCCTGTGTCCTTTATCAAATCCTTCATATTCCTTCCCAGAGAACTCATTTGTCCTCCTGGAAAATCTCCAAAATTTAGCCTTCCTTGTCCTTTTCCTGTTCACAGTTTCCTTGATCAATTAATAAACATTTGTTAAGTGCTCACTATATGCCAGGCACTGCACTAATCCCTAACATTTATCAATCTTCAATCAGAAGGGACAAGATAAGAAGAGAGAGGCAAGCTTTTGCTGAAGTAGTTAGAATTTTAGGGTCACCTAACCGCATCATCAACTGCTATTCAATTGGGTCCCCCATCCCTACATGAGTTGGTGCCACTGATCTTCATGCTGACAGAGTGAGGTACAAGTGAGAAAGGAAACCTCTTTCTCCAGGTTTGTAGACAAGAGGTGCATATTCAGTATAATTGTGAGCCAAGTCAATGGCTCTGCAGAGCAGGGCAACTTCATTGGAGTCATTGTCCACAGGATGGTCCCAGTTGGCATGGGGAATACCAGCAATTCTTGCATACTGTGACTGTTACTGTGTACAGTGTTCTCCTGGTTCTGCTTCGTTCACTCAACATCAGTTCATATAAGTCATTCCAGGTCTCTCTGAAGTCCTCCGGTTCATCATTTCTTATAGCACAATAGCATTCCATTATATTCATATATATTCAACTTGTTCAGCCATTCCCCAGTTGATGGACATCCTCTCAATTTCCAGTTCTTGGCCACTACAAAGAGAGCCACTATAAATTTTTTTGTCTATGTGAGACCTTTTTCTATTCTCTTTGGGATACAGTCCTAGAAGCAATATTGCTGGGTCAAAAGGTATGCACATTTTTGTAGCCCTTTGGGCATAGTTCCAAATTGCTCTCCAAAATGGTTAGATCAGCTCACAGCACAAATGCCATTTTGCAGATTGTGATGGTAAGTAACATACAGTGATTGAGGGGGATAATGATGAAAGGGTCATAAGCTGAGGAGATCCCTGAGTTCAATTTCTATGAAGGTCCAGACCTACTGGTAAGTGAATAGTTGGTGAATGGATTACCCTGGGATGTAATTATGCTTACATGCTATAGTTTTTCCAGATGGCATATATGTACATATATGGACTAGATAAAAGACTCCTTCCAGTCCTAAACATATTATTCTATGCTGAATTTCTCACAGATATTTGCATGCATACAGAATAATCTCTTAGTTCAATGTGGGACCAGGGAATGGATTGCCTGAGGGACTTGGGGTATTATATATTTGGCAAGAGAAATAGTGGGTTGGGTGAATGGAGGAAGGTTACCTGGAGAAATTTATTTCAAATGTCTTTAAATAAGGGGGAAAATGAAATTCATAATCTTTAAATCCTTGTTGAATCTAACCTTGGAGTGAAGAAGACCTGTATTCAAGTTCTGCCTGTGATACATTCCTTTTTCCTCTCTCTTTCCTAGGACGTTGCTAGATTCTTCCTGTGTTCGAAGCAGGAGTATGTCTGTATAAATTAGATTGTGACAGAGAGATCATGGCTTATGGACCATCTTCAGAATTTGGGGAGAGGGGTCTCCTTTAACAAATTATTGACTCATTTTCATTTTTTTCTTGCATCACTCTCATTTGTCCTCTCAATCTCTCCTCTACCTCTCTTACTTGATTTTCAAAATCCTTCCAAGCCCTGTAACAAATTCATATTTTTATTGGGACTTTGGTTGTAGGAACTTTAACTTTATTGTTTTTTTCTGCTTGTATGTTCTGATCTTCTTTGTCACCAAAGTAAGATTCTATAGTCTGTTTTTTTATGCTGTTTGCTCATTTCCCCACCCAACTACTTGACTTTTTAGCCCTTTGTTAAGGTAGGACCCTGCTTCCAGTATGGAGGGTGTGCTGTCCCAAGCTTCAGGGTTTTGTGCAGCTGTTTGCAGAGATATTTCTAGGAACCTGTAAATTTTCAGTTCTTCCAAGGTAGTATGATCAAAGGAGAGGTGTTTACTCTTCTCCTGGCCTGTGCTCTGGTCTGTGAGTAAGCACAAGCATTCTTCTCTGACTTGTAAATGTGAGGAATATTCCCTCTCCACTATTGCCACAAGCTCCACCATGCCAGCACTCCTTCTAACTATTGATCTGCCATCCAAGACTACAGGCCAGATCAAAGCATGGGTAAAGCAACAAAATCCTACCTCAGCACCACCTAATAGATCCCCCTCTGATCCGTTGCTTGATGCCCCAACCATTTGGGGACTGGTTGGCTCCAGAAGTAGTCACTGCCAATGCCTCTGTTTCTGCCACCACCACCACCCTGGGACTGGGGCCAGACTGTGCTCTCTCACTTAGTTCTTCCAGAGCTTTTCAACTGGCCTTCTAAATTGTCTTTGGCATCTGTGGGTTGAGAAGTCTGGAAAAAGCTACCACTGCCAGTGATTCAGTCCCTTCAGTCCTGCTTCTGGCTTGCTGGGGGCCCCCGTATGTACCAGTATGACCCACACTGGTCTGCACTCCTCTCTCAGACTGCTGCAACAGAACTCTCCTGTTCACCTTCCAGGTTGTCTTGGGCTTGAATTTTGTTTCACGCTGGCATTTTGTGGGTTCTTCTGTGCTAGAATTTGTTTAAAGTCAATTTTTACAGGTTTTTGGAGGGGTTTGGGGGAGAGCCCAAGCAAGTTCCTGCTTTTACTCCTCCACCTTGGCTCCATTTCCTTATGGACAATATTTATGGAGTCATAATAGCAGAGGTGGAAGGCTCATTAATGGACATTTAGTCTAATCCATATCCAACTAAAATCTTCTCTATACCCTGCAAAGAAAGTCTGTAGAAGTTTTCTTTTGAAGAACATCAGTGTGAAGACCACTCTAATGCCTACCAACCCCAGGTAATCCTTCCGGTTTCAATAGCCTTCATTATTAGGGAACTTTTTACTACATCTACTATAAATCTGCTTTCCTACAACTGATATTTATTGCTCTTAATTTTGCACTCTGGGACCAAGCAAAAAAAATTCCTAAAACCTCCACCCTTTCCTATGACAGCCCTTTAAATAATTGAGAGAGGCTGTCATGGTCTCTTCTCCAGGCTAAATTTCCACAGTTTTTTCAGTCCATTTTCTT
This sequence comes from Bettongia penicillata ogilbyi, assembly GCA_023548195.1. Taxonomy (NCBI): domain Eukaryota; kingdom Metazoa; phylum Chordata; class Mammalia; order Diprotodontia; family Potoroidae; genus Bettongia; species Bettongia penicillata. The sequence continues at coordinate 1,945,020 of JAJHZJ010000026.1, forward strand.
CTGACATAGTTTCTATTTGTTCTTCATCTCACCATTGTGGGAACTCTTTCTGAGACACACTCAATATTTGAATAAACAGTGAAAGAGACAGCAGGTATTCTGAGAAGATTATATCTGGAGTTAGAAGTCCCTGGTTAAAATTCAGCTCTCTCACTAATTACCTGTTATGACCTTGAGCAAGTCTCATAAGCTTTATGAACTTCATTTTGCTTCTTTCTAAAATGAAAGTATTAGACTAGATCACTTAAAAGGTCCCTTTTTGATTTAAATACTACAATTTCGTGAAAATTTATGAACTCATTCTACATTCCTACTTGACAATGTAGAGTGCCTAAGGGGTCATTTCTTAAGTCACTGTTATCTTCAGGGAGGAAATATTGTGCAAGTGAAGTCATGACATTATTTCTCTGATGTCACGGTCCCCTTAAAAACTGAAGGACAAACACAACCTGTGAGTAGACTGAGGCCCCTGAATGGGGACCCAGTTAACTGGGTAACTCAGCTCATCCTGTCTCTCAACCTCTCCCTCTCCCCTTCAGTCTCCTCTCCTAAAGAAGGTAAATTTTGATGGCCAGAAGCTGCCCAGTTCACTTGAGGTTGACTGGCTAGATTTCTTTCTTGTATTTCTTTTTCTTCTTTTCTTTCTTCCTTTCTTTCATTCTTTTTCCTCCTTTTCTTTCTTTCTTTCTCTTTCTTTCTTTCTTTCTTTCTCTTTCTTTCTTTCTTTCCTTTCTTTCTTTCTTTCTTTCTTTCTTTCATTCTTTTTCCTTTCTTTCTTTCTTTTTCTTTCCTTCTTGTCTTTCCTCAAACCTTATACTCAGTGCATGCTGAAGCTCATAGATGGAGCAACAATGGGTTCCTACTCAAGCTCCATTCAACAGCTGTTTTTGGACCCTTCTTGCTTAGACTGAATGTCCATAGTAACTGTTTCCATTTGAAACAGCTACCCTGAGGGTCCTGAGGCCCCTCCCATCTTTGTTTATTTATTTTTCTTTTCTATTTAAAGGTGCCATCTCCTGACTACTTCTTAACAAGGCCTATTCACTTAATGGGCATTACCTAACTTTATGAGTACCTGAAAAGCCTTAGCCTGAAAGGCCGAGGTCTCTTATTGCATCTGGACCATCTCCAGTCATCCTGACAAATAGCTGGTCACTGGACCCAGATGGTGGATGGTGATCTTGCACAGCCCTCCCTTATTCAAAAATATTCAAGTGCAAGTCATGTCAACATTTCTCTGATGTCATGATCCTCTTTGAAAGTGGAGAATGAACACAATCGATTTATACGATGACTGAATCAAGCAGAGAACAAGAAGACACCAGGATAAGTCCCAAATATGATTCAAAAGTTCGAAGTAGCCAGTATGCCTTTGGTAGAAGCACCATTACTCAGTCTCAGTGAATTATAGAACCATAAAATATCAGAGCTGATAATAATAATGATCTTTGAGAGATTATGTAGTTGACCCTTCTCAGTGGAGAACTGATGAGGAAACTAAGGCTGAGCAGTACTGTCACTTGTCCAGTGACACAACAACTTACTGAAACAGTGAGGACTAGAATTCCAGCTTGCTAAATAGATATTAAAATTCATGGGGCAAGCCTGAGCTTATTTTCTTCCCTTGTATTCCATCTGGAGGATTCAAACCATTTTAAAATCTTTTCCTTTCTACTCCCTCTAAATAGATTCCTTCTACCTATACTCTGGATCTTTTGTTTTTAGAGGCATAGCTAGGTTCATGGTTTTAAATTATGGAATCTAGGAAACAAAGTATGCTTGGGGCTTCTGCTTTGGCAATAGGCTATTGTTCGAGTTATTCCTGGGGATTTTCTCATTGGTGGTCATTGTTCATTTCATGATCCATGACTCATTTCATGCTCCATGAATCATTCAGGGTAAGTTCCAGATCCAAAGATGCTAAGAGTCAAATGGCCACCATTCCTAAATATAATTCCCTTCTAAATCCTCAGGGTTCTAATTAATGATTGACAGATCTGGAAGTTTTGCCTAACATGTAATTCCTTGGATCATGAAGTCATAAATTAATAAAAGAAACAACTCTAATTAAGGATTGCAATATCATCACTTTATAAATGAAGGAACTGAGGCACAGAGAGGCTGTGATTTGCCCAAGGTCACATAATTAATATGGATAAAGTCTGATTCATATTAAAACTAGAACTTGGAGGCAGGTGTGAAGCTAAGGTTTTGTGATTTGTCAATGGGAAAATGAAATCATAGGAATTTATTGAGAAAACCCTCTAAAGATCAAAGCAGAAGTTCAGCAACCTCCCCAATCTCTATTGAGAAAATAATAGCAACTTCTCATGCTTCCCACTATGTTCCCTTAAACACACAGGTTCCTAAGAAATTACAGGTAAAATAATGTTCCTTCTCCTCAAAACCTGATACTTCTTACTGTGCATCATGACTTTTCCATCTGAAAGATATTGAGAAAAATTATTTTCAATAATTGGATCCAAAGTTTTTTTCCCCATTCTATTTCCTCATGCAAAGCCCCATCTGTGTGAAAGACAGGGCTGATGATGAGATTTGGTTACTATTCTCCCCAAGCTTCAGTGGGACCCCCAAATGGGAAAGGATAGTTCTGATTAAAGGGTAAAGAGAATGTAATTTAGGTGGATTCTGTCCCATTGTGTTCTGCAGGCAGTACTTGGTGGAGAACAGATCCTTTTATCTAGATTGCCAAGGTGGGAGTAGTCAGGCTCTAAGATTCCCTTTGTCCAGGAGTGATTTGGTCAGAATCATGTCCCCAGCCCCTCATTAGAACAAGCCCAACTCTCATTATAATATTCATTTTCTCCTTAATTGTTGACTCACCAGAATCGATTTCCATCTGTCGGTCAGTGTATTTAAATATTCGTTTGCTTAGTTTCTGGTTCTGATAAAGAAACTAAACATTTACCCAAGCCTACTACTGAAAAATGGATCTTAGGATTTCACCATAATATCTAGGTCTGATTAGAAATGCTCCCTGCCCATGGGTTGCCAATTGCTTGTTCTCAACCAAGCACATTCTCAGGGTATGTAAATTTGCCACCGGAACCCAAAGGTGAAAGTATTTTCTTCTTGACATGTCTCCTCCCCCTCACAATGGATGAGTTTCTTGCATCTGTGGGGAAGAATCTAGGTGAATTGATATGTAGTATGTGTGTGTGTGTGTGTGTGTGTGTGTGTTTTGCCTCCTTGTTTGCCACATAATTATAAGACTCTTCTTTGATCAGCATCCTGAATATCAATTTACTATAAATTCTAGAAGCAAGGTGTTTGCTTTTATCCAAGTTACAGGGTCAAATAAAGTAGAAGTCAAGTCTAATAGTCAAAGAAGTGCAAGTTCTTTGGGCTATATCAGACTACGGAGGGGAGTTAGGCATTAGAAAGTCTGGAAATGTAGGGAGAGTTCAGGTTATGAAGAGATTCAAATGACAAAGGAGTTTAAAATCAAGTGGAGGTCAAAGGAAACCAATGGAGCTAATGAAGATGGGGTGAGGGCTGAAAAGGGGTCAGCTCTGTCTAGGGAAACCATCACCTTAGTAGTTGAGTAGAGTAGGATTAGAATAGGGATGTACTTGGAAGAGAGAGATCAGTTGTAAGGTTCTTAAAGTAGGCCTGGAGAGAGGTGATAAGGGTGGGCACTATGGTTGTTACTGTGTGAGTGGAAAGAAGAGAACACATACAAAAGTTGTGAAGGTAAAAACAACAGGATTTGACAATAAATTGAATAAATTGACAATAAATAAATGAGAAGGATTCCAGGATGACACCAGGATTGTAGGCTTGGATGATAGAGGGGATGATGGTGCCCTCAATAATGAAAGGCAAGTGTGAGAGGAGGGAGAGTTTAGGGAAGAAAGATAAAGAAATATCTTTTAGATATGTTGAATTTGAGATACCCCTTGGATTGTCAATTCAATACATCCAGTATTCAGTTGAACAGGTGTGACTGCAGTTCAAAAGAGTGGCTAGGGCTTAAGAAATAGATTGAGGAATTATTTGCATACTGATAATAATTGAATCCTCAGAAGCTGATAATATCACAGAAGGAGGAGTAGTGTGAAAAGAGAAGGCACTGGATCACAACAGTCTTGGGCAATACCCTTGGATAGTGAATATGCTTTCTGACTTCTATTCCAGCCAAAGTCCCATAATCATTTTCTTTAGAATATATTTACCCTAATTCTTATCAGTAAATCACAGGAACCTTGCATGATTAGGCACAGTCTTCCCTCTCCAATTACACTGCCCCACCTCACACACAAAGAAAACTTCCCCTTAGCTTCTTACATTGACTTCTTCATAAAAGGCCATCTCAGGTCAGTAGGACAGTGGCAAACATCTGTTATCCCTGCTACCAAGAAGGCTGAGGCTGTTTCCGGGACATCTGGAGCTTCGGCACCTGAATTCTAATGAGTTAAGCCAATTGGGTATGATTCCTCACAAGACTGTGGGACCAGTCAAAGATGAGTTCTCACTCATGATAGGACTCCAATCTGGCATCATAGGCTAAGTGGTTCTGAGGTCTCTAAAGCTTATAGGCAGAGACAGCTAACATTTATACTTTTGCACTACTCTGTCCTGTTAACTTTCTATCAGGTATATAATGTTCTCAGTTTTGCTTTGAGTGAAACTTGAGCAGCCTCGCAGGAGTTATCATTCTCTTCTGCTTCACATAGTTCATTTAGATCTTCCCTTAGTTTCTGGTTCTGATGAAGAAACTAAACACTTACCCAAACCTACCACTGATAAATGGCCTTTAGGACATCTCCAAAATATCTGAGTCTCATTAGAAATGCCCCCTGTCAATGTAGTGCCAATTACCTGTATGCAAACAAGTACAATTTTAGGGTATAAAAATTTGCAACCTGAAACTCAAAGGTGAGACATGTCTCCCTGACATGTCTCCCTCCCCCTCACAATGAATGAGTTTCTTGCATCTGTAGGGATGAATCTGGTTATACTGATATATACATACATACATATATACATATATATGTATATATATATATATATATATATATAATATTGTGCCTGCTCATTGTATTATATAGTTGCAAGACCCTTGTTTGATCGGTATCCTGAATATCAATTTACTATAAATTTCAAAAGCAAGGTATTTGCTTTAATCCAAGCTGCAGAGGCAAATACAGCAAAAGACAACTGATAGAGTATCATAGAGAACTGCAAGTAGGACATTACGACTCTATCAGAGGGTAGAGAGGAGTTAGGCTTTAGAAAGGCTGGAAAGTTACACAGAGTTCAGATTTTGAAGAGTTTTAATTGACAAAGGAGTTTAAAATGAAGTCAAAATCAAAGGAATCCAATGGATCTAAGGACGTTTGGGTGAGGAGTTGAACATGATTAGCTCTATTTGGGAAACCATCACCTCAGCAGTTGAGTGGAGGAGGATTATAATAGGGATATACTTGAAAGACGGAGATCAGTTGACTCTTGAAGTAGGACAGGAGAGAGGAGATTAAGGGTCTGAACTATGGTTGTTACTATATGAAAGAAAGGAACACACACAGAAGTTGTCAAGGTAAAAACAACAGGATCTGACAACAAATTTAATAAATTGACACTAAATGGACAATAAGTAAATGAGAAGGATTCTCACATGACACCAGGATTGTAGGCTTGGATGATAGAGAGGATGATGGTGCCCTCAATAATGAAAGGCAGGTTTGAGAGGAGGGAGGATTTAGGAAAGAAAGATAAAGAAATATCTTTCAGATATGTTGAATTAGAGGTACCAGTTGGACTGACAATTCAATATGTCCAATATTCAGTTGAAAGGATGTGAATGAAGTTCAAAAGAGTGACTAGGGATAAAGAAAGAGACTGGGGAATCATCTGCGTACCATTAATAATTGAACCCTAGGGAGATGATGATATCACCAAATGTGATGAATAGTGTGAAAAGAGAAGGTGCTGGATCCCAACAGTCTTGGGCAATACCCTTGGATAGTGAATATATTGTCTGACTTCTACACTGGCCACAGTCCTGTAATCATTTTCTTCAGAATAGATATACCCAATTCTTATCAGCAAATCACAATAACCTTGCATGATTAGCCACAATACTCCCTCTCCAATTACCCTGCCCCACCCCACCCACTAGAAAAACTTTCCCTTGGTTGCTGAGATTGACTTCTTCCTACGAGCCCATCCCAGGTCAGCAGGACAGTGGCAAACACTTGCTATCCCTGCTACCAGGAAGGCTGAGGCTTTTTCTTGGACCTCTGGAGCTTAGGAGTTCTGAATTGTAATGAGTTAAGTCAATTTGGTATGAATCCTTTGGATCAGGGAGAGCCTAAGGAGGGCCTGGTTGGAAATGGAGTAGGTCTAAGCTCTTATCCTGATCAAAGTGTGGTATAGGGAAGAGAGGGGAGCAAGGAGAGGTGTCTGATTGGATGAGGTTCTCCATGTTATTTATTACTCACTGTTCATATGACCCTTCATGGATCATGCATGGCAAAATACACCTTCTGCAGACCCTGTTTCTAGTTTATGTACTTGGTTTTCCACTGTGTGAGACAGAGAATTCTCATGACTCATGGTCCTCTCAGTTTTTAGTTCAAACAGCTCTGTTGTCTTATTCAACCCTCTATTTTAGGCTTACATGATATCTAGTGCAAAGGTATGATACTTGTCAACTTTATATTATTTGATGTTTCAAGAATAATGATTTGGCTCCATGTGTGTGTTTGTCCTTTTTTCTCTAGGGGCAATGACATCAAGCTGATCACATGACTTGCAGGTGACTTTTATTTGAGTGAGGTAGGGCTGTGCAAGATAAGATCACCAGTCTCACTTGCTCCTCCAGAGCCATCTGGTTCTAGTGGCCTGATATTCATCAGGATTACTTGAGATGGCCCAGGATGCAGTGGGAGACCCTTGCTGTTTGACACTAAAGTCTTATCATTCTCACTTTGAATGACATACACCCATTCAATGAACAGGCCTCTTTAGGTAGTTACTCAAGGGATGGCCACTTTAAAAAAAAGAAATCAACCTGAAAGGAAAAGACCCTCAAGTTTCATGGGTAATAGAGAAATAGTTACTATTGATATTTACATTTACTCTATGCTACATGGGCAGGGACCAGTTGTCCAATCTATGAGCTCCAGAGTTAAATGAGTTTAATTAATATTTGGTCTTTGACCAAGAAATATAAACAGAAAACTCAAAGGAAGAAAACACAGCTTTTGGACATGAAAGTCTACCTTCCCCTGGGAAGAGCATCCAAGGAGGAGAGGAGAAAGAAGGGGACAGAAGGGAGGGGAGGACTGCTAATCACTCACAGCTTGGGTCTGTCCTTCATTCTCAAAGGGGACCATGAATCAAGATGATGACATGACTTGCACTTGACTTTGATTTGAGGAAGGGATGTCCAAGGTCACCTCCCTACTTGTTCGTTGTCACACAGCTAAGAACTGGAAGAACTAAGAACCAAATCCAGTTCTGCCTCTGAGAGCTGCCCAGAATGTTGCATACCAGGCTTTTAAGCATGAGAAAATAACTATGAATTGTTAATACAACCAAAATAGTTCAAGACCAATTCCAGCTATCAGAGAGGACATTTGCTTTCTTCCTGAAAGTGACAGTGCTGTTCAGGTCCTAGGAGAGGTGGGGCAGGACAGTCAGGAAGGTCTCCATGTTTCACAAGGCTGTGGGAATAGTCAAAGGTGAGTTCTCACTCATGACAGGACTCCAGTGTGGCATCATAGGCTAAGTGGCCCTGATGTCTCTAAAGCTTACAGACAGAGACAGCTGAAGTTTGTGCTTTTCCGCTACTCTGACCTATGTTAACTTTCTATCAGATAGATAATGTTCTCATTTTTCTTTGAATGAAATTTAAGCAGCCTCACAGTACTTGTCTTTCTCTTCTTCTGCTTCACATAATTCACTTAAATCCTCCCTCATCTTCTGGTTCTGAAAAAGAAATTAAACCTTTACACAAGCCTACTATTGATACATGGTCCTTAGGACTTCTCCACAATATCTAGGTCTGATTAGAAATGGCCCCTGCCAATTTGGCGCCAATTACGTTTTCTCAAACAAACGTCTTCTTGGGGTAGAAAAATTTGCCACCTGAACCTCAAAAGTAAGAGTATTTCCTCCCTGATATGTCTCCCTCCCCCTCACAATGGGTGAGTTTCTTGCATCTGTGGGGATGAATCTATTTATACTGACATATATATGTATATATAGTGTTTTACCTACTTGTTATATTATGTAGTTGTACAACTCTTGTTTGATCAGCATCCTGAACGTCAATTTACTCTAAATTTCAGTAGCAAGGTGTTTGCTTTAATCCAAGCTGCAGGGCCAAATAAAGCAAAAGAAAAGTGATGGAATCTCAACTGCAAGGAGGTCAATGTGGGTATATCAGAGTATAGAGGGGAGTTGGGCCTTACAAAGTCTGGAAAATTAAGCAGAGTTTAGGTTTTGAAGAGTTTTATTTGACAAAGGAGTTTAAAATCAAGTCAAAGGAAGCCAATGGAGCTAATGAAGAGGGGGTGAGGCGTAGATTGTGATCAACTCTATCTAGAGACACCATTACCTCAGCAGTTGATTGGAAGAGGTTTAGAATAGGGATGTACTTGAAAGAGAGAGATCAATTGGAAGGCTCTTGAAGTAGTCCAGGAGAGGGGTGATAAGGGTCTGAACTATGATTGTGACTGTACGAGTAGAAAGAAGGGAACACATACAGAAGTTGTGAAGGTAAAAACGGGAACTGACAAATTTTATATGTAAATGAGAAGTAGAAGTCAAGGATGACACCAACATTGTAGGCGTGGGTGGTAGAGAGGATGATGATGCCTTCAACAATGAAAGGAAAGTTGGAAAGTAGGAAGGATTTAAGGGAGATGTATAAAACAAATCTTTTGGATATGTTGAATGTGAGATGCCCATTGGACTGCCAGTTCCATATGCCCAATATTCAATTGCAGAGGTGTGACTGCAGTTCAAAAGAGAGACTAGGGCTAGAGAAACAGATCGGGGAATCATTTCCATAGTGATAATAGTTGAACACTCAAGAGGTGATGTTATTACCAAATGTGATGGAATAGTGTGAAAAGAGAAGACACAGGGTCACAATAGAGCCTTGGGCAATACCCTTGTTGTCTGGCTTCTAGTTAGGCCGAAGTGCTGTCATCATTTTCTCCAGAATAGATATACCCTAATGGTTACCAGCAATTGATGGTAACCTTGCATGGTTCATTAACCACAATCCTCCCTCTCCAATCACACTGCCCTACCCCACTCCCCACGAAAACTTTCCATTAAATTCTTAGGTTGACTTCTTCATAAGAGACCATCCCAGGTCAGCAGGACAGTGGCAAACACTTGTTATCCCTGCTACCAGAAAGGCTGAGGCTGTTTCTTAGGCCTTGGAAGTTCTGAACTGGAGTGAGTTAAGTCAATTTGTCATGAGTCTTTTGGATCGGGGGCCAGCAAGTTGCCTAAGGAGGGTCTGGTTGGTAATGGAGTGGGTCAAAGCTCTTATCCTGATCAAATTGTGGTAGGGGAGAGAGGAGAACAAGGAGAGATTGTCTCATTGGGTTACATTCTCCATAATATTTATTACTCACTATTCACATCACCCTTCATGGATCATCCATGGCAAAAGGAACCATTTGCAGACACTGTTTCTAGTTTGTGTACCTGGTTTTCCACTGAGTGAGTCAGAATTCTCATGATTCATGACCTCAGTTTTAGTTCAGGCACCTCTATTTTCTTGTTCAACCGTCTCGTCTGATTACAAGTCATACTCACCTTCATTTTCCTTTCTCTTTTTTCTTTAATGCTAAATTTTCTCTTCAGCACTTTTTCCCCATTTGCCTCTCTCTCACTCAACTTGTTTCATAGCTCTTAGTTTCTTTTTGTGCTTTCCCCCCTATATCATCCTGTGGTCACCTTTCCCTCTCTTTCAAGTACATCTTAGAAATTTCTCTAGTACCTGATTTCTGCAGTACCATTCCACAATTATTTATTTAGATGATCCTCTCACCCTGTTATTAGACTTTTCTTTCTGTTCTCTGCTGAGATTAGAAGACCAGTGGATCTGGAGTCAGAAGACAATGTCCACCATTTTGACAATGAGAAAAGTTATGTCACTTACCAGAAGTCACACAACTGGCTGATTCCATATCTATAAAATGAGGTTACTTGTTCTACATGCTTTTTGATTGTAAGAATCCAATGAGTTAAAAAATTTTGAAAGCATTTTGTTACCTAAATGCTACTAAGCAGTCTTCTGTTTTATCTATATCCCTTTCCCCGTCGTCCTGACAATTATTTTCATACTTCTTTCCATCCACAATTCCTTCTGATTCTGTTGTCATATTACTGTTTAAGGTCCCCCACTGCATGCTGGGCCATCTCCAGTTATCCTGATCTGTATCCGGCTATTGGACCCAGATGGCTATGCAGCAGAAAGTGAGACTGGTGACTTTGCGCAGCCCTCCCTCCCTTAAATCCAACTCACTTGCATGTCAAGGCATCGCCTCCTGATGTCATGGACCTCTTCAAGAAAAAAAAGACAAACAACTATTCAAATATATTTCTCTTTCTCACAGCCTTCCTGTTTCTGCTCACAATCATTTTCCTATTCCCTTTTGTACCCCTACTCCATTCCCTCCCATCCTTCTGTCCTCTCTCATTTTTTTCATCTTTTCCATGTCACACCCATGCCTTTGTTCCGTGTGCATGTGTGTGTGTGTTCATCTTCCTGCTTCCTTTTTGCTCTTTGGTTTTCCTTCTCTCAAACTGGACTCCCAGTTCTCTCAGTCATCCATCTCTCTTATTTTTCTCTGCTCCCTGCCTCTCTTCTCTTAAATTGTTTCTCCTCCCCATTGCCCTTCTTTCCTTATTGATTTCTTTAGCTTTAGAAAGGAAGGTATATTACTCCAAACACTTCATTTTATGGATGGCAATGGTCAGACCTAGAGTCTTTGTCATTTTCCCAAGACCATGTAGATAACAAATGGTTTGATCTGAGCTAAGAAACTCTGCTAGCATCCTTTCCCATGTACTACAGTTCTACCTAAAACTAAAGAATGGAAGCCTTCTATGAATTTGGAGGTCCTAGGATAGGAATTTTCAGGTTAAAACAGGGTATAGAAATGTGAGAAACAAGACTGAAAAGAATGGAGGTTAAGAGCCAGTGAGGTCTGCTTTCTGTTAACCATACCCCCTCTTACTATCACCACAATTTAAGTGGCACTATTCTCCCTCTTTATGGTAGCAAGAATGCCATGGAGAAGGGAAAGTTACTTTACCCAGTAAAGGGGAAAGAAGGGCAAAATTTGCCTATAGGACAAGGATCCACCTAGGTTGAAACCCAGTTTCTTTGCCCTTTCTCTCTGAGAGAGATTAGGGAAAAAAGCACTCATTATCCCAATCTGAATCATTCCTCATTTGCTATTGTCCCTTTTTCCTTGCTAGGGAACCAAATGTTCCTTCCCCTCCCTGATGGCACCAAACCTAACAGAGGAGCTCACAAAGGTCCAGAAAGATTTGTGAACTTTGGTGCAGCACTCCAGATCATTAGACTTATGTTATTGTAGTCAATGGCAGAGACACTTCTAGCCTACTATAGAGTTTGGCAACGTGAATATTTAAGACTTGAGGGGAGCATAGTCTTTGATGCTCAGAGATTACCTATGACTACTTCCCTATAAGAGAAGCCCTCAATACCTCCCTATCCTGAAAAGATCTTTTACAAAATTCTAATTCAATGTCATAAATTATGATTCTTTTGATTCTCCTGAGGACTGTTATCAGTAGGAACCAGGGACACAATGAACAGGGAAGAAACCCCTAAATCTGTTTTGTATCTCTGAAATGTGACATGGGCAGACCTTATACCCCATTCCAAAAGTTTCTCATGAGTAGGGGTAGTATCATTTCATTGGCAGACTTGAGGTTGCCTCCTATGATCACACACTTTTCCTCAATCACAGACAAACAGGCAAACAGCTCTTGAAAAGATGCCAAGCTCCACGCCAACAAGGGAGCTCTTAAAAACTATTACTTGTAACTGGGCAGTTATGCATAAATTCTAGACTCATTGGAAATGAGCTTCTTTTCTTTAATTTTGGATGAGTTTCATGGATTAGGTTTAGGGAGGGAAATATAATCAAAGAAAGAAATTCTAGTTCAGATAACTTTATTGCTTAAGTCAGGGGTCTTGGATCAACTGTTGTCAGAAGCAAAACAACATGGAAATAGCTCAACACATAAAGTCCAGAAGTCAGGCAAGGAAACCTCTCTTTTTTTCCTCTCAGTCTTCATTCTTTTCTGGAATGCCTGCACAAAAGAGGGGGTGGGGGTAGAAAGGAATGGTGTGTTTTATCCTAGCCTCAATCCCTCTCCTTTAAATATATTTCCTCAATATCTTGTACCATCAGGCCCAGATCCTCCGAAGTTCAGAGTTTTAACACTTAGAGCTATCTCAGAGTAGAATAACTAGTGTAAGAAGCAGGAGATCCTCCCTCAATGGAAATTGTTAAGAAATGGTAGATGACTACCTAGTTAGGGGCCTTAAAGGGGAGATTCTTTCAGGACTATCAGTTAGATTAGATGGATGCTGAAGTCCTTGCCAACTCTGAAATGCTGTGATTCTTTCTCTCAGTGAGGCTAGAAGAACCTTCCCTTTGTCCCAACAATATTGTCTTACTTACTGTCTCCATCAACAGTAACTCTGGGGAGGTGAGTATTCTTGACTCCATCTCTGACCTCCTTGGGCAATGACAATTGCTCCTGAGTGCTAGAAGACAGTTCTTCCTGAGTGTCGCTGACCAGCCCTGTGCCTGTTTTAGACCCTCCAAGAAGCTCAATGAAACCTGGTGAAGACTGCCTCTCTAAGACATGGGCAGGCAGGTCAGGTAGGTAGCTCCCTCCTCCTCCGTGGTGCCCAAAGTTCTGGGAGCACAGTGAACCTGGGAATGGAAGCTCTGGCAAGCAAGGATCATTCCAAGGGATAGGTTGTAGGGCTGCAAGTGAACCTAAGGGTATCCAAACATTCAAAAACGAGTCAGACAGCTTGGTCACATGAACCTCCTAGTTTAAATACAGTCTCTGAAAAGAGGTCTAGTTGTAATTACTGGGTTAGAGACCTAGCCTGTGATTATATATTCCCCCAGTACTATGAACTCCATCAATGATGAGTCCCTGCCCTTAGAAACCCAAAGCTCTGAAAATCCTGATGCAAATCAGGACAGGAAATAGGCTGTATATTATTAAATACCAAAAATCTAGAGAGGACAGAAGATGACACTGGGGGGGGGGGGGTAGAAACGAATCTACCACTAATGATAGGATTATCATGCCCAGGGTCTGACATGAAAGATAACAGAAAAATGGGTGCTTATATAATTGATATCTGACTACAGTCTACCCAACCTTATGGGAAAAAAAAAATATATGGGACAGCCTAGGAGTCGGTAAGATGTGATCACAATAGTAAGTTTTAAAAAGAACTTTATATACACTTTCATTTGATCCTCATAACAACATCATAAGATTGCTATTATAGGTACTTTTATTATTCCCATTTTATAACAGAGGTTAAGTGATTTGTCCAGAGTTACACAGCTCTTATCCAAGGCAGAATTCAAACTGAGGTCTGAGTCCAAGTATAGAACTCAACTATTATTACACTCAGCTGCCTTTGGGGAAAGCATAAGGAAAAAGGAAAATGACCTTGTGGATCATGACCTTCCCACATCCTGAGCCTTATCAACCCTCTTTATGGGTAATGATCATAATTTCATACTCTCCTTGATTTCCCATTTCCCCTAGTTCTACTTCCATGTTCTTCCTTTTCCTCCCATCCCTCTCACTCACCCAAGCTCCCAGTAGGCTGCTGCAACAGAAGCTGCCCCATTGGAGTGCCAGAGAACATTCCTGTTGGGGTCTCTCCATCACGGCCATAGGCAAATGAAAGGAGGGCAGCAGCACTAGAGTCTCCTTGTGGAGGAGGAGTCAGTGTGCTGGGGAGAGGAAAGGGGAAAGGATGGAACTGGGACAGGTGGTGTTGAGATTGATGGAAGAGCTGGTGCTGGGGATAGTGGGAGAGCTGGAAGGCTCTAGACTGGTTGCCTTGATGATGATACTGGGATTCCATTTGCTCAGAATAGTTGTAAGCATTTGGTGGGTTAAGGCTGGGGAAACAAGAAGGGTAATGTATCAAGGTAACAGTCCTCAATTCTCTACATGAAAATAATGACAATGGGAATAGCTGAAACAACCTCCAACTTTAATATAGCACTTTAGTGCTTTCTTTTCCTGTAACAGCTCTGTCAAGAAGATAAATATTGTTATCCCTGTTTTACAAATGAGGAATTGGATTCTGGACAGGCTTGAGTGATTTGTCCCTGGTCAAAAAGCTAGTAAATATTAGAGCTAGGACTTGACCTCAGGCCTGACTTTGTGATCAAAGTTCTTAGCACTAAAGCACTTTGTCTGGCCTGACTCCCACCTTCTTTCTCTACTTCTACCCTGCAGTGATTTCATTCTTTATTTTATGGCTCTCTCTAGTGGCTCATCCTCTCTTATTATATTCCCCTCTCTCTTCCCCAACTGTGAGACTTTCTGATTTAGAGGTTTTCTTTTTTATTTAGTGCCTAGGTACCATTTGCTCTTCTCCATGATCCATAGTATCCTTCTCCTCTTACATCATTTAAAAATCCCTTTGTCTTCCAGTATCCCTCATACCTTGTTTCCCAAGATCCATAGGAGCCATCCTTAGGGCTAAAACCACTATTGGGTGTTTCCAGCAGGAGTGGTACCAGGTGTGGGGTGTGAACAGAGCCCAAAGTCAAGGGAAGGCTGGCCCTTCGGACAGGTGGGGGGCTAAGGAGAAGAGGAGCTACCTCTCCCCTTTGAGCCTCATCATTGTGTTGACTCAGAGCCATCGGTTGGTCACATGTCAGTAGTAGGCTAGACTCTAAGGAGAAAAAACCCAGATGTACAAAGGTAGGGGAATGACGAATATGTCTGGGCTTGCTGAAATGTAAGGGGACTTATGTGATGGGATTGCAATAGATGACTATTCTAGGCCTCTACCCAGGATCATATTTTCACATGGAATACTTCTTTAAGGAAGGACTCCTCATGCATTGCCAACTACCCCACACATAAACTCCCTTCTTGGGCCCATATTCCCTTCCTGCAAGAAGGTGACTCACCTGGAGGAAGAGTGACAGGTGGAGGTACCAGCTCATTAGTGAAGTTTCCTGGCTCCATGACAATGTGTTGAGGAGATGGGAGCTCAGGGGCAGAGCTGGGGACAGAACAAATGAACAACTGAAGCCTTGATTTCCAGATCTAGGCTCGGTTCCTCAGTACTGGGGAAGGGAATTCTTGCTTTCTCCAGAAGTGACAAAGCTCAAGGAAAACTCTTACCCACGATGACCGTCCAAAGGGGCAGTGTTAGGAACGGGCACTTCCAGGTTGGTCTTGTTTCCCTTCACCATCAGTCTCTCTACTTTCCGCCATTTTGCTCTTCGGTTCTGAAACCACACCTGGAAGAAGAAGGCAGAGATTAAGAGACAATGAGACAGGCAAGAAAGGGACACAGAGACATAGCAAAATGCAAGAGAATTAGAGAAAATGATAGAAGCAGAACCATATCCAAGGTTTACCCAAATCTAATACATCTACTCTATTGTAGAAATAACTCCTCCCCCTCTGCCCCTGATAGTTTTCAGATGAGCAAATTCTTCTCCACCTTCCCTCACCATGATGCGCTGGGGTGTGACCCCCACAGCCAAGGCAATCTCCCTGCGCTTGTCACTGTCAGGATAGTGGTCTTCCTCAAATAGCTTCTCAAGCTCTTTCAATTGGTCTGGAAGAAGAAAGGGAGATCCATGCCAGGAACTGAGAATCAATGACTCAGAGAGGGAGAGAATTATAGGATTTTAGGAGTGAAAGGGGGACCTAGAGGTAATTACATTCAAGCCATTCATTTTACAACTGAGGAAACTGAGGCCCAAACATAAAAGATTCTTATCACATATGTTATAGACATATAAATGACTTATAAAGTTATACAACTAGTTAATGACAAAGTTGGATGAAGAATACAGGTCTTCTAATTCTCATGCCAGTGCCGAGTACATGAGGCTGTTTATGATATCACAGTCCTTACACAATTGTCTAATCTGGTCTTGAAAACAGGAAACTTAATTTGTGTCAGTTCATAAGGTTAGGACGACCCCCTTCAGTGTCCATAGATGCGTTCAATGTCCTGACCCTCCCACTATCAGGATGAAATTTCCTGTTCTCTTCAAATTTAACATCTGCTGAAAAGGCCCAGTCCTCATCTATGGTAGGGAAGAGGTATAACTTCTAGCGGGCTAGAGACAGGAAGGGTTAGGTCACAAAGTGACCAAGTCCCTTACAGTTATCCTCTTGATCCATGCTTACCCACCTCCAAATAAAGTGAAGTTAAGTTTTCTTACCCCTGGGGAAGTAAATTTGTTTGGACTCACCTGTACGGTAAAGAGTGCGAGTCTTCTTCCGGACTTGTGGAGGTGTGTCTGGGGGCTCTTTCTTCCTCATTGCATTCTGGCTGTTTTCCCCTGCTGTAGTTGTACTGAGTAGGGCTGTCAAATGGCAGGCCCCTTTGCCTGTTCCACACTGCACCAAGGGTTGGGTGGTAGCACCTGGGTCTGGGGCCCCACCAGTCCCATGAGGTGAGACCTGCTCTGATGGTCTTGGGGTATCAGGGTCATTCTGTCTCTATGGGACCAGAGGGTAAACCTTCTCCAGTTCTACCTCTCCCACTTGGGGTATGTGTCTGCCCACCAGCTCCGGGAGCTTCTGTGATTCAGGCAGGGGTACAATCCTGTTTCTTAGGAGGGATGATCACCTGCCAGCTCCTACCCTGGATTCATTTGCCACACAATGTCAGCTTCAGCCAGTTCTCTGTGAGCTATGACTTCTCTTCCCTCCCACCATGACAACACAGGGCAGTAGTAGCTCCTCATTCTGGGCATCTTGGACAGGGATCACTGGGCCCTGCAAGAACACCTCCCTCTTTGGCCTTTGGGATTTCAGCTTCTTTTTTTCAGCCCTCTGGCCTGTGTCTCTGCTAACTTCACAAGGTGAGTCTTGAGTGCTCACTTAGGAAAGTGACTGTCTTGGGAGTACCTATCCTTCTGAACCTTTAACTCTTTATATGAAATCTTTCATTAAACAAAGAGGCTATGACTGGGGAAGGAGAGGAGATGGGAGAAATGGTCAGGTGGAGGATAAGACTATGAAAGGATCCCATGGAAAGGGAAAATGAGACGTACTCAAAACCAGAGTAATTCTGCTAAATTACTGGGTCCTGTGCCACTTGTGAATGGAAATATTAAAAGGAAATGTGACTATCCCAATCTCTCCACCCCTTCCCCTACCCAAGCATAGTCATCTCCTTGAGCCCTAGAGGTCCCTGTAAGGGGCTGGGAGGTCCTCGGGCTCCCGGTCACTTGTCCCGAGTTCTCCATTTCCCTCTTTTCTTCTCAGCTCCCCCCTCGTCCCACCCACGTCCCTTCATTCTTACCCTCCCCGTCCCCTCGCTCACCCCGGGCTTCCTTGCCAGTTCCTGCAGTTGGCTCCATAATCGGAGGCTCCCCTCACCCAGCTTCTCTCCTCTTCGTCTCTATCCCCAGAGGAGGCTGCTAATGAAGCCCTGGGGCCGTGTGGTCAGGTGTGGGACTAGCACCTAGCACGGGGGATCAGGGGGCGAGACTAAGCCTGAACTCCCCATAGGGCAGGGCCTGGGGGCAGTAGGAAGGAGTTCCTTTGGGAAGTGGGGGAGGGGCAACAGGGGCATCTCCCCTCCACTCCTTACAACGCTACCCCCTCCCCCTCAAAAGAAAAAGAAATCCACACGGAGAGATCAGGTGTGGTTCTAATTAAGAGGACTCCTCCCCTCCTGCTCCATTTCTCTGGGCAGTGGTTCTTGAGGCCCAGAAGTAGGAGGAAGGTAAGGGGACTGTCCACCACCGGGATGAGAGCCTGGGGTGTACGCCCTTCCGACCCAGTGCTGAAGGTACAGAGGATTTCCTCTGCCGCGGGACAGATGGGGCAATCCTTCAGAGAGGCGGGCAGAATACTGGGCTCACGGTAGCCCAGGTTTAGGGTTTAGGGCCAGACTGAAACTGCTTGATTGTAGAGGAATGGTACTATGGAAGGAAGGTTGGATTATTTCTTTTGAATGGGAGTCCACATTCATAAAGACTCAACTGCCCGTGGAGGGAAGGGTGTGAAAACTTTTGAGGCATCTACATTTGAAGTCCCCAGGGGGCTTCCTGCTTTCCTCTTTTTGTGTCTTCGACTTATGCTGGCCTAGAAGATAAATGAGAAACCCTCCCACCTGGAAACATTCACACCTGTAAGTGTTTATTAAGGGCCCCACATCCACTATGTTTTGCTGCTTTTTGCACACAACACATAAAAAGAATTTAGAATCCTAAGCAAAAATGGTAATGGCAGTGAATGTATAAAAGAATGACCAGGCACGTTTGGAGAGATTATGTAGATTGGAAATGGAATATGTAAATGATGACAAATAAAATGTTCTGGAAATGAATTAAATGTAATTTGGGTGTAGATGGCATCTCCTGAAAGTGAAAAGTGAGAAAAGAAATCACTCCTTTACATTTGTCTACTTAGGTGAAATTTGCAAGAAATACCCAAGAGAAGAAGTGAGATTTTGGTGCAGTCTAAAGTGAAAGTAGTGGACAAACACCTGGGGTGTGTGTGTAAATAATCAGAAGCAATCTGAGGATGTTTGGACTGGATAAAAGAGTACTTTGGAGAGATGTGCTGACTTGAGGTATTTGATAGACTTGTGTAAAAGGGAAACTGGACTTGCTCTGACTTAGTGGAAGGAAAACTTTGTATTTTAATAATCAATAGCATCCAAAAACAGAATAGATTGCTTCAACAAATAGTGACCTTGGTTTTTCTAAAGACCTTTAAGCAAAGGCTGGATGGCCACTTTGCTGGGTGTGTTTGTAGAGGGGATTGTGGGTTGTGTTAGACGGCTTCTCAATGGCCTAAGAAGCAACTGCCATCGTTCAGCTGATATGGAATTTTAACACAGGACTAGATGCTAACACATCTTTTGATTATGATGATGCCATGAATATGGAGAAAGTTTGGGAACAGGGGAAAAAAATTGTCTGGACAGTTATAGACACTGGAGACTGGAGTTGATAAAAAATAATTGAGGAATGGAAGATTACTGATTCTTTTGAAGTTGTTAATCCACTGAAATGAGCACAAATGAAGTTTTATTAGAAAATAAATGTAACTTGATCTTTAATCATTCTTCAATCTTTTTTTTAAGTATGTAGACTTAAGATATAGCTTTGAGTATATGTCCCTCCTTGATTCCTATTCTAATTTTGTGGTGACCAACAGAAATATTGATTAAACTATCTGTTTTATGCATGTTTTCTAAAATGTTTTAATTTTTTTAACTCTTTTCAACTCTTTATCAAACTTCTGAAACCCAATCACACCAAACAGAACAATTCCTTGTAACAAATAAGTACAGTTAAGTGAAACAAGTTGACACATTAACTAGTCTAAAAATGTAAGCTTTATTACTTTAATTTTATTTTTTTTAACATGTCTCATGTGGGAGATGATGTGAAGGTACTGTCAGAAAAGTAAGAGAGAGATGCAGTATATTTGGAGATCCTGCCCTTTGAACTGTCCTTCATCTGTTGTAACCTTAGCAAGTTGCTAGTTCTCCACCTTTTTTTCCAACAAAAAATGAGGATAATACTTCATGGGATTATCATGAGGATCAAATGAAATAATGACAATAAAAGGGCATAATAGATTGTAGAACTTTATACAAATATAAGTTATTGTTATGGTTTAAGGTATTAAAATGTTTCAGTTTCTTCTCCCCTGTCTAGCCTGAGGTTATACTATACATAATACTATATATATATATATATATATATACATATATGTAAACACACACATACACATATATATATATCATATCCTATATATAACATACAATATACAATATATTAGATTAAGGTTTTCTGGGCTAAAGGGGATGATAGTGCTGTCCTGATAGAACTCAGCGTCCTGGATGGCCCTGTTTTCACAAAGGTCCATTTTCATGATGGCTTTTACTCCTGACAACCTGCAGATGCTACCTGGACTGTCCCAAGCCACTTGTTAAAGGTAGCAATTGGCAGAGACCTTTTATTTGTTCTCATACTCAACATTCTGACCTGAGTGACACCCCTGGGTCACTGTCATGCTAGTCACAGGTTGGCCTACTGTTCATACTGTACGTTTCTCATTTATGCAGGGTTTGTTACTGTTTTTATGTTGTCTTCCATCTCCATTACAACATAAATTCCTTGAGGGTGAAATGTTTGTGTTTTTGCCTTTCTTTACTAGCAAATCCCTTGGCAGAGATTATGAAATTTGTATCCATGTATTTGGAACAGTGGATAGAGTGCTGGGTCTAGAGTCAGAAGACTTATCTTCCTGAGTTCAAATCCAGCCTTAGACACTTACTTGCTATGAGATCCTGGGCAAGTCACTTCCCTCTGTTTGCCTCAGTTTCCTCATTTGCAAAATGACCTGGAGAAGGAAATGGCAAACGGCTGTCATATCTTTGCCAAGAAAACCCCAAATGGGATCACAGAGCCAGACACAACTGAAAAACTACTGAACAACCAGTTGTACGTCACACTTAATAAATTCTTGTCAATCAACTATTGTATTATGGGCCCTGCCTATTAATTCCCAACAATTCGCCTGTCAGTCAATAAGAATTTATTAACCATCTGTTAAGTGTCAGGACTGTAGTAAGTGTTGGGGATACAGAGGAAGGCAGACTACAGTCCCTGCTCATGAAGAGTTGACACCCTAATTGGGGACACACATGAAAACCAACTACATACGAACAAGATGTATACAACATAAGTTGTAGATAATTAATAGAGGGAAGGAAGGCATTAGCATTAAGAGGAAGCAGTAAAGTCTTCTCATAAAAGATGAGATTTTGGCTGGGACTGGAAGGAAGCCAGGAGGTAGAAATGAGGAGGGAGAGCATTCCATTCAGTCTCAAGACCAAGTATCTTGTACATGAATAGCAAAGTGATTAGTGTATGCCCCCTGACTATTCTAGTTTTAGATTATCCATCATCAACCCCTTCCTTCAGTTTGCTTTACCAAGTGCTTACCCATTTCCTCTTCAAGTAGTCAACATTTGTGTACTTATACTCAAAACACCTGTTGACCAGATTTTTCCTCACCCTTACAAAAGGAGGAGAGTTCTCAAGGTATAATTTGGCTAATCCTGGCCACACCATTCATTCCTAAGTAGGGGATCTTTTAGTGTTTTTATCCACAGAAATATCACAGAATGAATAGTCTGAGGAACACTGTCCTGTTATAGACATTTTGAATGAGGTGGAGTTATAGACACAAAGGGAAACCTTCAGTGGGGAGATACTCCAGGGTGAGCATTTTTGTAGTAACATCTTTCCTTTACATAGCCAAGATGATGCATCACAGATAGGAGTGTGTCCACTGTCACTGGTGAAGAGACTGGGCTCTGAGGTATGTTATTGGATCTGTCTCTGTGTGACTACTTCCTCTTCTGTAGGTATCATCCAATAACTCCTTGTAAGAATACATGAGAGTAGCTGGGTGGCGCAGTGATTAGTGATTAGAGAGCCAGGGAGACTCCTCTTTATGAGTTCAAATCAGACTTCAGACCATTTACACTGTGTGACCCTGAACAAGTCACTTAACCCTCCTTGCCTCAGTTCCTTATCTGTAAAATGGACTGGAGAAGGAAATGGCAAACCACTCCAGTATCCTGTCAAGAAAACCTTCAATGGGGTTATAAAGAGTCAGAGACAACTTAAAAATGACCAAAAAGCAACAAAAAGGGTATCTGGTTTAGGGAACATTGCCTGATCTACTTTAACTTCCCACTTTTATCCTTCTTTAAAAGTATAGGTGCACAAAACCTACAGGTTTTATTGGTTTTAAATTAAAGTATATATACGTAACATTAAAATCTTAGCATGCCAAGGAACTTTTGAAGTCACTAAATCCAGTCTCCCATACCATGCAGAAATTATATCTGCAATATATCTTATGGTTTCTCACCCAGTCCATGCATGAACATTTCAGATAAAGTCTGATTTAGGAACAAAGTCTTATGCAGACGTGCTCTATCTGTCCTTCCAAGTCAAGTCCGTTATCAGCACACTTCCTCTACTCTTCTAATCCCAGTCCGTGAGGAAGTAGTTATTGCTGGTTGATTCTTCAGCCCCATGAGCAATCAAATGGAACTGAATCCCAGACTGTCCAGATTGACCTCACTGCAGTATTTAATGTTGTTGACCACATCTGTAATTCATGGTATTTTCTCTTTTTTTGGTTGCCGTGATGAGATATTTAATTAGTTCCCTTTATTCTTTTATGACTATTTTTCTCTCTCTATCCCCTCTGTCTGCCCAACGAAAGTTGTAAATATGACTCTGCCCCACTCCCAGGTTGTAGGGTAGCTTGAGTGTGACCTTCATTAAACCTGTGAATGTGGTAGGTTATCACTGTGTTTATCATGCAGTTATCAGAATTGCCAACCAAATGGTGCTCTACGTTAGTCATCAGCCAAGGCCTTGTCAGTTATTCTCTCCTCAGCATACATCTCAAGATTGTTTGTCCTTCATTCTTGAAGAGGAACGTGACAACTGGGAGGTGATACCATGACATACAAGTGAATTGGATTTAAGTGACGGAGAGCTGTGCAGAGTCACCAGTCTCACTTTTTCCTCCAGAAACATCTGGATCTAGTGGTGAGATATAAATCAGAATGACTGGAGATGACCCCAGATGCAGTGGGAGACCTTGACTTTTTTAAGCTAAAGTCTTTGACATGTCTCAGTTTGACTTAGGCAGTGCTCATTCAGTGATTGAGGATAGGTAAGAAATGAAGCAGACAATGACCTCTTTACTAAGTAAAAGAAAAATCATTCTGTTGCAACAAGATAGATGGTTCTTAAGAGGCTACATTATCCTCACTAGCCACGAGAGGATGATGAGCCTGAAAACATGCAGGCTGGTCCTCTTACCACAAGTCCCCACAAGTGTTACAGAAGTTGCTCGCCTTGACTCTTCACGGACTGGGTCTGAAAGTAATCTAACAAGTGAAATAAATTATCACTCAAGATATTAAAATATAAAATTTGTGACCTCCACTTAGCTTAGAGCTTCTACTTCATCTTTGTATTGTTTTCTCTCAATACACTCTCCACAACATTCAGATTTGCCATGCTTTGATTATATGGTTGATTGTGCATAGAATAAAGTGAAAAGGGTACTAGACTAAACATTTCTATATGGGACTTTAATAGCCATCTAGTCCAATTCATATGCCAAAAAGATTCCCACCAAAATATACCTGAAAAGTGGTAATCCAGCTTCTGTTTGAATTCCAAGATAGGTTAGCCACCTCTCTAGGCAGTTCATTCTACCTTTGGACAGTTTGTATTGTTAGGAAATTGTACCTGATTTCAAGCCTAAAGCAGACTCTGGTTTTATTTTATTTTTAATTGTTTTTTCCAAATGAAGATTCATCTTCTTTCCCTCCCATTTTTCACTTCATCCTCATGCCTTACTTTCACTTTAAGAAAACAAGAAAAATAAAATTTCCTGTTGGATACATGTACAATCAAGTAAAACAAATTTCTACGATGACCCTGTAAAAAAAAAAAAGGTCATAATCTTCATTTTGAGGCTTTTACTTCTCTGTCAGGGGATAGATAGACTGTCCCACCATGAATCTTCAATATTCTTCTTTGATCCTTGGGTTAACCAGAGTTCCAAAGACTTTTAAAGGAAATGACTTTTATAATATCATTGCGTAAATTGTTCTCCCAGCTCTGCTTAGTTCATTCTGCATCAGCTCACACAAAAATCTTTCCAGGATTTTCTGAAACCATCCTATTCACCATTTATTACAGCATATTATTATTCTATCACATTCATATACTTCGTTTAGTCATTCCCCATTTTAATGAGAATCCTCTGAATTTATATTTTTTGCCACTGCAAACAGAATAGATATGGATATTTTTGCGCATAAGGATCCTTTTGTCTTTTTCTTTGATTTCCTTGAGTACAGACCTAGTAATGATATTGCTACTTGAAAGGATATGCAGTTTATTAGCTTTGGGGTCATTGTTCTAAATAGCTTTCCAGAATGGCTGGACCAGCTCATAGCTCCACTAAAAATGCATTAAAGTATCTTTTCCCTACAGCCTCACTAACATTAGTCATTTTCCTTTATTGTCAACTTTACCAATCTGATGGGTGTGAGGTAGTACCTTTGATTTGTTTAAATTTTCACTTATCTAATTATTAGTAATTTAGATCATTCTTCCATATAGCTATTATTAGCTGGGATTCCTTCTTCTGAAAATTATTCTTCATATCCTTTGAACATTTAGCAAGTGGGGAATGGCTCTTATTCTTAAAAATGTCAATTCCCCTTGTGTCTTAGGAATGAGATCTTCATCGGAGAAACTTGATGCAAAGATTTTTCTGTTTATTGTTTCTCTTCTAATTTTAGCTACATTGAATTTTTATGCAAAAAAAATCCTTTTTAATTTCATGAAATCAAAATTATCCTTTTTACCTTCTGACACCCTCCTTGTCCCTTGTTTTGTCATGTACTCTTCCTTCATCCATAAATATGAGAGGTGATTTTTTTTATTTCTTTAAATGATATTACCTTTTATGTCTAAGTCACATACCCATTTGTATCTTATCAGTATATCATGTGAACTATTAGTCAGGGCTTCATTTCTGCAACTTTTCATTTTGCCCAGAAGTTTTTGTTGAATAGTGAGCTCTTACATCAATAGCTGGGATCTATGAATTTATGAAATACTAGACTGATATGCTTGTTTGCTTCTGTATATTGTGAACCTAATCTTTTCCACTGACCAAACCTGATACCAAATAGTTTTGATGATTATTGTTTTGTAGTATAGTTTGAAATTTGGTATTGCTGGACCCTCTTTTCCTCACTTTTTAAATTAAATTAACTTCCTTGAAATGATTGACCTTTTATTCCTCTAGACAAATTTTACCATTTTTTTAACCAATTCTATAAAATAAGCTTTTGGTAGTTTATGCTATGGCACTAAATAAGTAAATAAATTTAGATATTTTGTCATTTTGATTATATTGGTTCAGCATACTAATAAGCAATTAGTATTTCTATATTTAAATCTATATTCATTTGTGTAAAGAATGTTTCATATAGTTCATAAAGTTCCTGTATGTCTTACCTGGTAGACTCCCATATATTTTGTTTTCTGTGGTTATTTTAAATAGAAATTCTCCTTCTATATTTTGCTGCTAGATAGTTTTCTCAATATAGAAAAATGCTCATGGTTTATATGGCTTATTTTATTCTTTGCTTTAAATGCTAATTGTTTTAATTAGTTTGTTTACTTAGTATTTTAAAATTCTCTAAGGTAACCATCACATTATTTGCAAAAAGTGATAAATTTGTTGCTAATGCTCACACCCTCAACTTCATTTTTTTGTTTTATTGCCATAGATAGTTCTTCCAGCATTGTACTGCAAAATAATGGTAAGAAAGCATATCCTACTTTTAGATCTGATGTTATTGGAAAGATCTTTTACTTTAACTCTACTGCAAATAGTATTGGCTTTTTCAAAGATTGATATTACTTATATTAAGGAAAGATTAGCTTATTTATATGCTTTATATTTTTTTTAAAACAGGAATAGGTATTATCAAAGCCTTTTTCTGTATTTATTGATGTAATCATAAGGTTCTTTTTGGTTTTGTTATTAATATGATTAATTGTATCATAATTTTCCTAATATTGAACTGCCCTATATTCATGGCATAAATCCAGCCTGACATTCTGTGTAATCTTTGTGATATGTTCCTGTACTCTTTGCTAATATAATATTTAAATTTTATCTATCAATAGCCATTACTTATTGGTCTATATTTTCTTTATCTGGATAGACCCTTCCTGGGTTAAATATGAAAAGCATATTTATATAGCACTTTAAAGTTTGCAAAATGTTTTATAAATATCCCATTTTATCCTTTAGACAACTCTGGATGGTAGGTGCTGTTTTTATATCCATTTTTCAGATGAGGAAACTGAGGCAAACAGTTACGTGATTTGCCCAGGGTCACTTAGCTAGTAAGTATCTGAAAATAGATTTGAACTCAGATCTTCCTGGCTCCAGGCCCAGTGCTTTATTTTATTGTGCCATTGAGATGCTTCTAAGGACCCTTTCTTTTCCTATTTTTTTTACTTTTAAAACTTTATAATATTTTAGTTTTCCTCAATTATATGTAAAAACAGTTTTAAACATTTGTTTTTAAATTTTTGTTCCAAATTCCAACCCTCTCTCTTTCTCCTCTTCATCACTGAGAAGGCAAGCAATTTGATATAGATTATACATGTGCAGTCATACAAAACATATTTCCATATTAGTCATGTTGTGAAAGAAAACAAAAACAAGAAAAATTTTAAAAGTATGCTTTGATTTGCATTCATATTTAATCAGTTCTTTCTTGAAAATGGATAGCATTTCTCATCATAAATCTTTTGGAATTGTCTTGGATCACTGGATTGCTGATTATAGCTAAGTCATTCACAGTCGATCATCATACAATATTGCACTGACTGTGTACAATATTCTCTTCATTCCACTCATTTCACTTTGTATTGTAAATATTTCCTGGTTTTTCTGAGAGCATCCTGCTCATCATTTCATATAAGAGTATTCCATCACAAGCATTTACCATGACTTGTTAAATCATTAACCAATTGATAGACATCCCTTCAATTTCTAATTCTTTTCCACCACAAAAAATTATTATTTTTGTACATATTGATCCTTTTCCTTTTTTTTAAATCTCCTTTGAATAGTGACCTAATAATGGTATTGAAGGGTCAGAGGATATATGCATAATGTTAAAGTCTCTGAGCAAGTTCCAAATTTTTCTCCAGAATAACTGAATCAGTTCACAACTCCATCCACAATGCATTACTGTCCCAATTTTCCCACATCCTCTCAACATTTGTCATTTTCCTTTTCTGTCATATTAACCAATCTGATAGATATAGGATGGTAGCTTAGAGTTGTTTTAATTTGCATTTCTACAGTCAATAGTGATTTAGAGCATTTTTTCATATGTCTATAAATAACTTTGATTACTTTGCCTGAAAACTACCTGTTCATATTCTTTGATCACCTATCATTTGGGGAATGACATTTTTATAAATTTGTATATATTTGAGAAATGAAGGTTTTATCAGAGAAACTTGCTATAAAAACGTTTTCACTATTACAGCATATTTCTCTGCATCCTATTTTCTCCCATTTAGCGCTCTCTCTCTCGCTCTCGCTCTCCTTTGACCTGTCCATTTTCAACAGTGTTTTGCTTCTGATTACTGTCTCCCCAAATCTACCCTCCTTTTTATTAGCTCCCATTTCTTATCCTCTTCCCCTCCTGCTTTCCTGTAGGGTGAGATAGATTTCTATACCCAACTCAGTGTGAATATTATTCCCTCTCAGAGTCAATTCCAATGAGAGTAAGGTTTGAGAGCTTCCCCCTACAACCTCAGCTTCTTCTCATCTGTAAAGGCTCTTTCTTTGACTATTTTATATGCGATAATTTACCCCATTCTATCTCTCCCTTCCCCCTTCTCCCAGTGGATTCCTCATTCTCACCCCTTAATTTATTTTTATTTTTTAAGCTATCATTGTATTTTTAACTATCATCCCATCACATTCAACTCAGACCCATGCTTTCTATCTATGTATACTCCTTTTAACCCACTATTAATGACAATTTTTAGGAGTTACAAGTATGACCTCACCATGTAGGATGCAAGTAGTTGAACCTTATTAAATCCCTTATGATTTCTCTTTTCTATTTACCTTTTTATGCTTATCTTGAGTCTTTTGTTTAAAATATCAAATTTTCGATTCAACTTTGGTCTTTTTAAGTATAGTTGAAAGTCCTCTATTTCATTAAATATTCCTTTATACCCTGAAGGATTATGCTCAGTTTTGCTTGGAAGGTGATTCTTGGTTTTTTGCCCTCTGACTTTCTAATGTAAAATCTGCTAAATCTTGTGTTTTCCTGACTATGGTTTCATGATGTTTGAATTATTTCTTTCTGGATGTTTGCACTATTTCCTCCTTGACCTTGGGAGCCCCAGAATTTAGCTATTATTGTGAGTTTTCATTTGGGGATCTTTTTCAGGTGGTGATTGGTGGATTCTTTCAATTTTTTTTTTTTTTTTTTGCTTTCTGGTTCTAGAATATCAGGACAGTTTTCCTTGATAATTTCCTGAAATATGATGGTGAGGCTCTCTTTTTTTCATGGCTTTCAAGTAGTCAAATAATTGTTAAATCATCTTTCCTAGATCTATTTTCTTGGTCAGTTGTTTTTAGAATGAGATGTTTCACATTTTCTTCTATTTTTTTTCATTCTTTTGACTATTTTTTATTGTTTCTTGAAGTCTCATGAAGTCATTAGTTCCTACTTGTTCAGTTCTAATTTTTAAGGAATTACTTTCTTGAATGAGCTTTTTTTAATCTCCTTTTTCATTTGGCTAATTCTACTTCTTAAAGTTTTATTTTCTTCAGTGAATTTTTATACCTCTTTTTCCATGTGGCCAATTCTACTTTTTAAAGAGTTCTTCTCTTTTTCTTTACCATTTGGCCTATTCTGTTTTTTAAGGTACTATTATCTTCAGGGTGTGTGTGTGTGTATGTGTCTCCTTTATCAAGCTATGGACTCTTTTTCATGATTGTCTTGAATCACTGTCATTTATTTTCCCAATTTTTCCTCTACCTCTTATTTGATTTTTTAAAAATCCTTTTTAAGCACTTCCAGAAATTGTTTTTGGGCCTGAGACCAATTCACATTTTTCGTTGAGGCTTTGCATATAGCAGTTATGACATGATTGTCTTCTTCCGAGTTTGTGTTTTGATCTTCCATGTAACCATAATAACTTTCTGCAATCAGATTCTCTTTTTCTTGTTTGCTTATTTTTCCAGCCTATTTCTTGACTTTTACTCTCTAGAGTGGAAGGGGCACTGTCCCAACCTTCAGGGGTTTTGTACAACTGTTTTCAAAGCTAGTTCTTAGACTTTGTAAGTTTTCAGTTCTTCCAAAGTGGTATGATCTAAGGAAAGGTGTGCTTGCTACTCACCTCTACTCATCTGGCCTGTGCTCTGGTCTGTGGGGGACCACTAGCACTGTTTTCCACTCTGTTGCCATTATTGTACACAATGTTCTCCTTGTTCTGCTCATTTGGGCATAGTTTCAAATTTTGTTTTGCAGAATGGTTGGATTAATTCACAACTCCACCAACAATGCATATATCTTCTCCAATGGATATCATTTTCCTTTTCTGTCACATTAGTCAATCTCATAAGTGTGAGGTGATACCTTAGAGTTATTTAATTTGCATTTCTCTAATCAATAGTGATTTAAAGGTGTTTTTTTATTTGACTAGAGATAGCTTTTATTTTTTCATCTGAAAACCACCTGGTCATATTCATAACTTTGACTCAGTTTTTCTATATATTTGAGAAATGAGAATGAGGGAAGGGAAATGAGTGCCATTTACTTAACCCCACTAACCCCTCTCCCTCTTTTCCCCACTAGATAAAAACAAGAAAAGTTCCTTTGGACCAAAAATGATAAAATGATAAGGTAAGATTTTTTTTTAATTCTTAATTTTTTTCTGCTTTGTAACCATGTAACTTTAAATTCTTTTAATAGTTGAAATGATGAATATGAAATTCCCCTTCTTTTCTAAGATTCTAGTTCTCTTGTTAGGGGGAGCTAGTTGGTGCACTGGATAGACCACCAGTGCAGGAGTCAGGAGGACCTGAGTTCAAATTCACCTCAGATACTTGACACTTACTAGCTGTGTGACCTTGGGCAAGTTACTTAACTCCAATTGCCTCATCCTGGATCATCTCCAGTCATCCTGATGAATATCTGGTCACTGGATTCAGATGACTCTGGAGGAGAAGTGAGGCCGGTGACCTGCACAGCCCTCCCTCACTTAAAACAAAGTCAGGTGCAAGTCATGTCATTTCTCTGATGGCATGGTGTTCTTTAACAATGAAGGATGAACACATACACTTCTCTTGTTGAATTAGGTTCCCCTCCCTCACCCCCATCCTCAATACTTCTGATGTTTTTTCAAATTATTTTACTTGGGAGACAGGAAAATATGAGCTAAGTTTTTAATTTCTCCCTTAAAGAAAAAAAGAGGGTTTTTTTTGTCTCTTTGCTCTAATATCACCAGACTCATAACTAGCCATTCTGGCATCTGGCAAAATAAAGTGTGCCTGGGGCCATCAGCATGGTAATGTGTAAAGAATCTTGAATTTGGACCTGTAGATCTGTGTATTCCAACACTCCTACTTACTCTCTTGTCACCTAAAGCAAACCATTTACTTTCTCAGACTTCAGTTTTCTCAACTGTATAATAAAGGAGTTGGACTAGATGACCTCTACAATTCAATCAGCTGTAAATACATGAACAGATGATCAGCATCATAAAATGAAATGTTGATAACAAGTTCAGTTACAAGGACAACATTTAGACCCACAAACATAAGATTCTGCTAGGGAAAGATATTGTCAGAGAGCATGTCATCTTGGGGGGACCCTGTACAAAACCACTGCTGGAGAATAAAGCAGGAACTCACTTTAGTTATAGCCATAGCAGGTAAGTAAGAAGGAATATTATAGTCTTTATCGTTCAGTAATTTTCAGTCATGTCCGACTCTTTGTGGCCCCTTTTGGGGGCTTTCTTGGCAGAGACACTGGGGTGGTTTGCCATTTCCTTCTCTAGCTCATTTTACTAATGAAGAAACTGAGGCAAATAGGGTTAACTGACTTGCCCAGGGTCACATAGCTACTTTCTGAGACATTTTACAGTCTAACAGCTCTATGTTAACTGGTTATTTTCACTAACTATTTCACTAACTAACTATTTCACTAAGTTATTTCACTAACTATTGGTGCTAAACGTTGTTTTCACCTACTGAAAGGGTAGAAGTTTTGCTACCATTCTCTTCCTTGCAATGCCCTAGTACAAAGCACAGTTTACTCTCTCCTGCTTCCAGTTTGGAATGCTACCTGATAGTCTACGAAGTATTTTATGTGGTCATTCAGTTATGGCTTAAGTTAATGCCAAGTAGTTTGGGGTGACTAAAGAGCAACTTAGAATCCAGGTTCTCCAGGAGTAAAATTGTTCTATCCCTTGCACAAGTGATTTGTACTTGGGTCAGCTAGAAGGCATAGTGGATGTAGTGCAGGACCTGGAGTCAGAAACATCTTAATTCCAATCTGGCCTCAGACATTTATTATAGCTGTCTGACTTTGGGCAGGTCACTTAACCTGCTTACCTCAACTTCCTCATCCGTGAAATGACAATAATGACAGCATCTACCTCCCAGGATTGTTGTGAGGATCATTTAATAAAATATTTATAGAGTGCTTAGCACAATATCTGGCACAGAGCAGGCACTACGTAAACATTAATTCTTATTATTTCTATCCATAGGATCTAGCACAGTGAGCACCTGACACACTGAATAAATACCTGTTGATCCATTGATTTTAAAAGTTTAGAATCCTATGCAGCAGAGTAATAGGAATACCAGGAATTGTCTAGCTGTGATAGGAAAAGGCACCCTTCATTTGGCAGAGACAGACCTAAGGAGGGCATTCTTAGAATGGGAGTTTATATTTACATCAACAGGAAAGAACCTTAAGAAACCATCAACTTTGAAATCCCATAGGTTTCATAGGTTTATGAAACACATAAGCATACAGCCCTTCCCAATCTATTGTACCCCTTTGGGGCCTTCTGATTAGTACCTACTAGTTACTGATCCCATTATGTAACTGAGTTTACCAAAGTAGAGCCTCTTCTGTAGCACTGGGGACAAAGCATCTGGCAGCAACACTATCTATCACTTTCTCAGTGCATGCCTCTGTCTACCTTCCTCTCCCTGAAACTCAGCCAGTTACATTGGTGAGAAGGCATCCATCTGAAGATTATATCTTTTAGGCTAGGGTTTGTGCCTCTGTTTATAAGACTTTAATGTGGTAGACTGGTCACCCCTCTCAGCTTCTCCATTTATTCTAATTTCTAACAGTTTATTGGTATAGTCATTTCAGTGTTATTTTTTAAAAAATAAATAAAAAGTTGAAATCTGGTAATTTACTAAGGCTTGCCTGCCACCTGGTGGGGGAACATTGCTATCATCTATATGCTGAGTACTCACTAAAATTCATTTAAAATTAATGAATTTATGTCAGATGCTGCAAATATATCAGAACAAAATAAACATTCGCTTTAACAAACATATTTATGGTATGGGCCATACATATAGCACAACGATAGGAATACATACTTAATAAATTCTTATTCACATACACACATACTTATTTGTGTAAATAAATCTATATGCTGCACCCAACTTTGATTGACTATTTAGGACAATTCAAAAGCACGTATTCCTAACTAAGTGACTGCTTGTTCAGAAGCCCACCTACCATAGAATGGACAGCTGAGGTTAGAAGCAGCATTCCTAGGGTTCCTCTAGACATAGGACAGCTGCTGCTTACCACCAGTAAGATCAAAGTTGAGGATGTGATAACAAACAGAAAAAGGAAATTCTCACACTGTCAGACTAATGAATTTATATGAGTTTACTTCTTCTCTCCTCTGCAAATGCAGTACACATATCAGCTACCCAGGCAGTGGGTAATATACTCAGTCTCAATTCTCTCCTCCAGAACCACCCAAGATCCATAGGATGTGGTCCTGAGTAAGAAGTCGTGGGTCCTTATAGCTAGGCAGCCCTCCCAGATATTGCTACCAGGCTGCTATATGTAGTTAGTTAGCTAACTTTGGGATTGTTTTTATAATAAAATGGGAAGCTGACTATATTTTTTCTCTTCTCTGGAAGCTGTAGTGATTCCTTACTGACTAGAAGATAAAATAAAAACTCTTTTATTTAGAATTGAAAGCTCTTCCCAGTATAACTTTTCAGACATTTTTTATATTCCCTAAAGATCTATGTTCTGGACATACCTGTCTACTTGGTAATTCCCTTACATAGTACTCTGTCTCTGACCTCCATGCTTTTGTAGAAAGCTTCCCATATGTAGAAAGTTCCTCATCCTCCCTTCTACCTCCTGGAATTCCAAGCTTCTTCTAATATTTAGGAAATACTATTCCCCAAAAGAGGCCTTTCCTGACTTCCCAAGTTGTTTGTGCCCTCCCCCCAAATTTACTTTGTATTTATGTTGCTGTGTTTAGTATTATCCATATCCTCAGTAATTCCTCCCAGTAGAATTAGGCTCCTGGAGGGCAGGAACATTGTCTTTGTATCCCTATCACCTAGTACAGTGCCTGATACCTAATACACCTTTAGATGTGTGCTGAATCATGTTGAAGAGGAAAATGACCAGGGCTGCTTACATAGACAATGAGGTGGCAAGGGGACCATCGCATTTTCAGCTTGTTCTAAATGCTGTGTCTGTTGTGACACGGATGAAGCCAGAGCTGTTTCTGGTAATAGAAATGTCAGCACCAAATGGCTGGCAGGCCACTTGTAAAAGAATTGTAAAAAGGGATGCCAGTTGGCATCTGGCCTCACACTGAGCTATGGATGTCTTACTATATAGAGAGATAAACATTCTAATTAACAATCCTGGAGTAATGATGTGTTCATATAGTAAAGCAACTGATGGATTTGAAATGCAATTTGGAGTTAATCATTTGGGTGAGGTTATTTCATAGTTGACTAATTTAGCTAACCACTTTTAAAGGGTGCTAATTAAAAATTGCCTGGGGTTATCAATTTGCTGCCAAGACTAAAGAAAAAAATGGGAAGGGTTTCTGTCCAACTAATAATTAAATAAACGAAAGGGACTGGCAAAGCCGTCATCAATTTGTCATGGAGCTTTAATATTTAGTCCCTTTCCCCTTTTGGCTCTTCTTTTTCTCTGGAGGAAGGGCTACTATGTCCTTTATCCTTATTGAAGGATAAAGAATAATCATAAGGACTTGTTAGATTATTACATTTTAAACAATCATCCCTATTCCATGTGTCTGGTACCAGTGGGACAGTGCAAAAATTATCTTTATATAAAATGAGAGATCATCAAAAAATGAAAAACTATGTGCATTTGAGTCAACTCCATCTGCTCATTTGAAGTAGCACTAACTGACCTTCATAATTTTCCTCCAGCCAGTTGTCACGTCTGTCCTTTCCTATAAACATATTTGTAATTATATATTTTATTTTTACATTATATTTTCTTCCTGTATCCCTATTACATTGCTCTCTCAAAGAAATGTTCTATGCTTTGTCTTTTGTATGGAGAGCAGGACCTCTGAACATTTGGCTTAGAACAGTTAAAGAGCTTTAAGTTTATTGACTTTATTCACGTTTTTTTCATTTTTTTCCCCCTTTATTTGTTTGTCTCTGCTGGTAATTGATTTGTTGTCCTTAGTAATTGTCAACTTTTCTTTCTCCACTGCCCCATTTTGGTATGTAGTTGATCCTAATTAAAAATATATATATTAGTGGTGGAAAGGGCAAGAGGCTCTGGCAATTGAATGCCAAGTCTGACAATTCCAATCACAGTGGAAAGATTTAAGTCACATCCCCCTATGATGAACTAACAAGGTCTCTTATTAAGAAGCAGCCTACTAGTGGGCAGAGCCAAGATGGTGGAGAAAGCCAGGAAGTTGCCTGAGCTGTCTTCAGTTTCCCTCAGAAACAATATTAAATCAGACCTCAAAAAGAATTCTGGAGTGACATAATCCACAAAAGGATGGAGTGAAATAATTTTTCAGTCCAGGATAACTTAGAAGGCCTTCAGGAAAGGTCTCTCTCACTTGGGAGCACAACCCAGTGCAAGTAGTGCCTAGGTAAGCCAGTACAAGACTCTTAACCACAGCACAGAGCAGCAACTGAGGCCCCAAGGTTTTGGCTCAGCAGGCCAGTAGCATTGTAGACCATCTATGAGGCCTCCAGCCTCAGGACAGGAGGCAAACTATCAGCCCTGGAACCCAAGACACAACAGGTATGAGTAGGCTAGGCCACCCTAGCACGGTGGGCAAGCCGCTATTCCCAGAGGCCCCAGTACAGAAAGCACGTGACCGGTTCCCTGGCCCCCAGTGCAAGATGCTTGGGGCAGTGACCCTTATATCCCAAGAACAGACTTCAACTTTTTGAAAATGGGCAAGAAACAAAAAAGAGCTCTATTATACTGATAGGAATGTTCAAAACACAAACTCGGAAGAGGACAACATCAAAATACCTACATGCAAAGCCTCAAAGGGGAATATGAATGGTCTCAAGACTAAAAAGTCTTTTTGGAAGAGCTCAAAAGGAATTTTAAAAATCAAGTAAGAGAGAAGAAAGATTGGGAAAAGAAATGAAAGTTATGAAAAAGAATTATGAAAAAGAATTATGAAAAAAAGTCAAAAGCTTGGGGAAAAAAACATTTTACTTCTTAAAAAGTAAAATTGGCCAGACAGAAAAAAAAATCCACTGAAAAAGACAACTCCTTTAAAAATAGAATTGGTCAAATGGAAAAGGAGGTTAAAAAAAAAAACCCACAGAAGAAAGTAATTCCTTAAAAATTAAAATTGGGTAAGTGAAAACTAATGACTCTATGAGACATCAAGTATCAGTCAAACAAAATAAAAATACTGAAAAGATAGAAGAAAATGTAAAATACCTCATTGGAAAAACAACAGTCCTGGAAAATGGATCCAGGAGAAATAATTTTAAAATTATTTGGCTACCTGAAAGCCATGATCAAATAAAGAGCCTATACAGCCTCTTTCAAGTAATTATCAAGGAAAATTATTCTGATATCCTAGAAGCAGAGGGTAAAATAACCATTGAAAGAATTCACTGATCACCTCTTGAAAGAGATTTCAAAATGAAAACTCTTAGGAATATTGTAGTCAAATTTTAGAACTATCAAGTCAAGGAGAAAATACTATAAGCACCCAGAAAGAAACAATTCAAATATCAAGAAGTCAGAGACTGGATTACAAAAAACATAGCAACTTCTACATTAAATGATCAGAGGGTTTGGAATATGATATTCTGGAAGGCAAAAGAGCTTTGATTACAGCCAAGAATCAACTGTTCAACAAAATTGATCATAACCTTTCAGAGGAAAAGATGGACATTCAATGAAATAGGAGAGTTTCAAACTTTACTGATGTAAAGAACAGAGTTAAACAGAAATTTTGATCTTCAAATACAAGACTCAAGAGAAACATAAAAAGGTAAAAGAAAAGAAAAAAATTCAATGAGGTTTAACTATTTACATCCCTATATGTGGAAGATGATACTCATAACTCTTAAGACCTGTATCTCTATTAAGGCAATTAGAAGAGTATACTTGGGGGCGGAGCCAAGATGGCGGAGTAGAAGGACGCACGTTTACGAGCTCCGAACCCACAACCCATAGAATTAAGGTAAAAAGAGATCCCCATAAATTCTGAATCACTGCAGGGGGTGCATAAATATAGGGGAAGAGATTTCCGTTCCAGTGAGCCCTGGAGAGCCGTCCCCGGGATCCGTCATGCTCCGGAAAGCGGACCCCACCCCAACGCTGCCCTGGCCGCGGCCACAGAGAAGCTGAGCCGAGCAGGCTTCAGAGACGGAAGCTCCAGCGGAAGCCCTGGCAGCCAGGAAAGTCCCTCCGCCCACAGAAGCTACAGGTCAGTGAGAGAGAAAGCTGGGCTAGGGGAGGGGAGCGGAGCGTCTCCGTGACTCGGGCTCCCTCGGGAGGAAGCGGCGGCAGCAGAGACGGGGGCAGGAAGCGGCGGAGGCAGAGGAGTGGGCGGAGGGTGAGGCAGCAGCGGCAGCAGGCAGGATCTTCATTACGGAAAGTCTTTGCAACCTGAGGGAGCTGAACCTGGGAGACGGCCCTGCCCCCACCCCGCTCTATTACTGAAGGCCTCCATATTAAGCCTCTGACGGAACTGAGCCTAGGAGGCAGCCCCCCACCCCGCCCCCACCCGCTCCATTCCTGAAAGTCTCTGCATAATGTCCCTGAGGGAACTCAGCCTGGGAGGCGGCTCTGCCCCCACCCCAGCACCAATTTAAATCTCAGAGGCCAAGCACTAGCTGGGCGGATCCAGG
The DNA here is from genome assembly GCA_023548195.1 of Bettongia penicillata ogilbyi. Lineage (NCBI taxonomy): Eukaryota > Metazoa > Chordata > Mammalia > Diprotodontia > Potoroidae > Bettongia > Bettongia penicillata. Next base: position 1,982,334 of record JAJHZJ010000026.1, read on the forward strand.
CGGGGGAGGAAAGGAATTTCAGAAGTCAAGTAACTGGCTGGGAAAATGCCTAGAAAAGGGAAGAAAAATAAGGCTATAGAGAGTTTTTTCCAACAAATGCAAATGATCCCGACCTTCGGATCTGATGGCGAGGACGAGGACATATTCTTGCCATCAGGGAAAGACGTGGAGGGCGGGGCCTCAGTACCCCAGACACCCCAAGGGGGTGGCGGGTGAGCTCAGGCCTTGGAAGAGCTCAAAAAGGATTTTGAAAAGCAAGTTAGACAGGTGGAGGAAAAACTGGGAAGAGAAATTAGAGAGATCCAAGAAAAGTATGAAAAACAGGTCAATACCTTGGTAAAGGAGACCCAAAAAAATGCTGAGGAAATTAACACCTTGAAAAATAGGCTCACTCAATTGGCAAAAGAGGTTCAAAAAGCCAATGAGGAGAAGAATGCTTTCAAAAGCAGAATGAGCCAAATGGAAAAAGAGGCTCAAAAGCTCACTGAAGAGAATAGTTCTCTCAAAATTAGAATGGAACAGATGGAGTCTAATTACTTTACGAGAAACCAAGAAATCACCGAACAAAACCAAAAGAATGAAAAAATGGAAGAGAATGTGAAATATCTCATGGGAAAAACAACTGACCTGGAAAATAGATCCAGGAGAGACAATTTAAAAATTATGGGACTACCTGAAACTCATGATCAGAAAAAGAGCCTAGACATCATCTTCCATGAAATTATCAAGGAAAACTGCCCTGACATTCTAGAACCAGAGGGCAAAATAAGTATTGAAAGAATCCATCGATCACCACCTGAAAGAGATCCAAAAAGAGAAACTCCTAGGAACATTGTGGCCAAATTCCAGAACTCCCAGCTCAAGGAAAAAATCTTGCAAGCAGCTAGAAAGAAACAATTCCAATACTGTGGAAATACAACCAGGATATCTCAAGATCTAGCAGCGTCTACATTAAGGGATCGAAGGGCGTGGAATAGGATATTCCAGAAGGCAAAGGAACTAGGACTCAAACCAAGAATCACCTACCCAGCTAAACTGAGTATAATACTTCAAGGGAAAATATGGTCTTTCAATGAAACAGAGGACTTTCAGTCATTCTTAATGAAAAGACCAGAGCTGAAAAGAAAATTTGACTTTCTAACACAAGAATGAGAAGAAGCATGAAAAAATAAACAGCAAAGAGAAGTCTTAAGGGACTTACCAGAAGTGAACTGTTCACATTCATACAGGGAAAGACAATATTTCTAACTCTTAAAACTTTTCAGTATCTGGATAGTTGGTGGGACCACACATACACATGTACACGCATGCACACACATACACACATGCACACACATATAGAGACAGAGAGCACAGATTGAACTGAATAGGATGGGACCATACCTTAAAAGAAATTAAGGTAAATGGTGAGAGAGAAATGTAGTGGGAGGAAAGAGGGGGAAATGGAAGGGGGTAACTATATGTCATTTAAGAGACAAGTAGGAGATGTTTTTAGTGGAGGGAAAAAGAGGAGAGCTGAGGAAAAAAAAAAAACAAGAAGTTTACCCTCATCACATTTGACTAAATGAAGGAATGAAATGCACACTCATTTTGGTATCTTACAGTATAAGAAAGTGGGGGAGAAGGAGATATTGCGGGGGGGGGCGGGGATGCTGGAAGGGAGGGCAAAGGGAGGAGGGAGCAATTGGAAGTCAACACTTGGGGAGGGACAGGATCAAAAGACAGAAGAGAAACAATGAGGGGCAGGTTAGGAGGGATGGTAATTCAGTTAGTCTTACACAACACGACTATCAGGGAGGTCATTTGCAAAACTACACAGATATGGCCTATATTGAATTGCCTGCCGTCCCAAAGGGAATGGGTGGGGAGGGAGGGATGGGGAGAATTTGGAACTCAAAGTTTTAGGAACAATTGTTTAGTATTGATGTTGTAACTAGGAAAGAAGACATACGGTTAATGAGGAATAGAAAGTCATCTGGCCCTACAAGAGAAAAGAGAAGATGGAGACAAGAGAAGGGAGGGATGACAGAAGAGAGGGAAGATTGGAGATAGGGAAAATTAGATTGCTTGGGGTATTGGGGTGGGGGGAGGGGATAAAAGGGGAGAAAATTTGGAACCCAAAAATTTGTGAAAATGAATGTAAAAAGTTAAATAAATAAATAAATTTAAAAAAAATAAAATAAAGTTCTCAAAGCTTAAATATCTCAAAAAAAAAAAAGAAGAGTATACTTGGAGGGTGCGGGTATAAATTGACTTTGTTGTGATGATAAAAAAATTTCAGGATGCAAAGCAGAATTGTGCTGGGAGAAGAAGAGGAAAGTAAGAGGCCCAATGGGAAAAAAATGCATCACTTGGAAAGGATTGAAAAACCTATTATAGTAAAGGGAAAGAAAAGGAGGGGATGAGCATTTTTGAACCTTATGCTTATCAGATTTGGTTCAAAGAGGTAATAACATGCACTCAATTGGGTAGAGAAATCCATATTACCCTAAAGGGAAGTAGAAGAAGAAAGAGGAAAGAAAAGGGAGGGGGAGTTGATAGCAGGGAGGATAGAAGTAGGAGGAGAAAGAAGAAAGAAAAGGGAAGGGGGTTGATAGGGAGGGGAGATTGGGGGAGGTGGTGGTCAGAAGCAAAACACTGGTGAGGAGGGACAGGTGAGAGGTGAGAGAAAAGTATAAATAGGGGAAAATAAGGATGGAGGGAAATACATAGTAATCATAACTGTGAATGTGAATGGCAGGAATTCTCCTATTAAAAAAAAGTGAATAGCAGAGTGAATTAAAAAACAGAACCCTACAATATATTATTTACAAGAAGCTCATTTGAAGCACACACACACACACACACACACACACAGAGTAAATGTAAAAGGCTGGAACAAAATATATTATACCTCAGCTTAAGTTTAAAAAAAAAGCAGGGGTAGCAAGCTTGATCTTCGACAAAGCAAAAGCAAAAATAGATCTAGCTAAAAGACATAAAGAAGGAAAGTACATCTTGCTAAATGTCCCATAGACAATGAAGTAATATCAATACTAAACATATTTACACTGAGTGGTATAGCATCCAAATTCTTAGAGAAATTAAGTGAGTCACAGGAAGAAATAGATAGCAAAACAATACTAGGGAGGACCTCAACATCCCCCTCTCAAAACTAGAGAAATCTAACCACTAAATAAACAAGAAAGAAGTTAAGAAGGTGAGAAGAATTTTAGAAAATTTAGATATGCTATACCTACACCTTCACAAAAATTGACCATGCAGTAGGGCATAAAAATCTCACAGTCAAATGTGAGAAGGTAGAAATATTAAATGAATCCTTTTCAGATTATGATAAAATTAAAATTACATGTAATAAACACCATGGAAAGACAGATTAAAAATTAATTGGAAACTAAATAATCTGTTCCAAAAGAATGAGTGTGTTAAGTAACAAGTCATAGAAACAATCAATAATTTCATCAAAGAGAATGACAATAATGAGACAACATACTAACATTTAGAGGACACAGTCAAAGCAGTACTTAGGGAAAATTTTATATCTCACATGAATAAAACAGAGAAAGAGGAATTCAATGGCTTGGGCATGCAATTAAACACTAGAAAAAGAACAAATTAAAATACCCAATTATATATCAAATTAGAAATTCTGAAATGAAAGTAATAAAATTGAAAGCAAGAAAACTATTAAACTAATAAATCTAGCAGCTGGTTTTATGAAAAAACAATAAAATAAACCTTTGGTTAATTTGATTTATGAAAAGAAAGAAGAAAAGTGAACAGCATAAAAAATGAAAAGAATGGATTCACCACCAACGAAGAAGAAATTGAAGTGATAATTAGCAGATACTTGGCCCAACTGAATGCCAATATATGTGATCATCTAAGTGAAATGGATAAATATTTATAAAAACATAAATTGCCCAGATTAACAGAAGAAGAAATCAAATACTAAATAGCAACACTTCACAATAAAGAAATTGAACAAGTCATCAGTGAACTCCCTAGAAAAATAACTCCAGGACCAGATGGATTTACAAATGAATTCTATCAAATATTTAAAGAACAATTAATTCTAATACTATTGAAACTTTGGAAAAATAGGTGAAGTTCCACCAAATTCCTTTTATGATACAAATATGGTGCTGATACCTCTACCAGGAAGAGCCAGAAGAGAGAAAGAAAATTATAAACCAATTTCCCTAAGGAATATTCATGCAAAAACATTCAACAAAATGTTAGTAAAGATATTACAAGTATTTATCATGAGGATAATATGCTATGACCAGGTGAGATTTATGCCAGGAATGCAGGGATGGTTCAATATTAGAAAACCTATGGGCATAACTGACCATATATCAATAACAAAACCAATATAAATCATATGATTTTCTCAAAAGATGCAGCAAAAACTTTTGACAAAACACATTCCTATTAAAAGCACTAGATAGTATAGGAGCAAATGGAACTTTCCTTAAAATGACAAGTAGTATTTATCCAAAACTATCAGCAAGTGTTTTCTGTAAGGAGGATAAGCTAGAGTTTTTCCTAATAAGATGAGGGATGAAACAAGGAAACTCATTATTACCCTGATTATTCAATATTCTACTAAAAATGATATCTTTAGCAGTAAGAGAAGAAAAAGAAATTAAAGGAATTAGAATAGGCATTGAGAAAACAAAACTATCATTCTTTGCAAATGATATGATGGTATACTTAGAGTATCCTAGAGAATCAACTAAAAAACTACTTGAAACAATCAACAGCTTTAACAGAGTTGGAGGATAAAAGCTAAAGCTAAATAAATCATTAGCATATAATCAATAAAGTTCAACAAGAAGAAATAGAAAGAGAAATTTCATTTAAAATAACGGTAGATAATATAAAATATTTGGGAGTCTACCTGCCAAGACAAACCTAGGAACTATATGAACACAATTACAAAACACTTTTTCACACAAATAAAGTCAGATCTAAACAACTGGAAAAATATCAATTGCTCAAGGGTAGCCTGAGCTAATATAATAAAATTAACAGTCCTACCTAAATTAATTTACTTATTCAGTGCCAAAAAATGGCCAAAGGATATGAACAGTTAGTTTTCAGAAGAAGAAATCAAAGCTATCTCTTGTCATATGAAAAAAAAAATTCTCTAAACCACTATTGACTAGAGAAATGCAAATTAAAGCAACTCTGAGGTACCACCTCACACTTATCAGGTTGACTAATATGACAGAAAAGGAAAATAATAAATGTTGGAGAAAATGTGGGAAAATTGAGATACTAATGCATTGTTGATAGAGTTGTAAACTGATCCAACCATTCTGGAAAGCACTTTGGCACTATGTCCAAAGGGCAATCAAAGCTTTTATCCAGCAATACCACTACTAGGTCTATATCCCAAAGAGATCATAAAAAAGGAAAAGGACCTACATGCACAAAAATATTTAAAATTGTACCTTTTATGGTAGTAAAAAATTGGAAATTGAGGAGATTCCCATCAATTGAGGAATAATTTGTAGTATATGTTATAGACATACAACGAAACAAGTTGTAGTGTATGAAGGTAATGGAATACTATTCTGTCATAAGAAATGATGAGCAGGTGGATTTCAGAAAAACTTGGAAAGACCTACATGAACTAAAGCTGGGCAAATTGATCAGAACCAGATCGCAACATTGTGTGAAGATCCGCTGTGATTGACTTTGCTCTTCTCAGCAACATAATGATCCAGCACAATTCCAAAACCTCAAGATTTTTCTGCTATCTGTATCTACAAAACTATGGAGTCTGAATGCAGATCATGGCATACTGTTTTCATTTTTTTGTGGCTTTTCCCTTTTCTGGTTCTTCTTTTACAGCATGATTAATGTGGAAATAGGTTACATGACTGTGTGTGTGTGTATATATGTATATGTGTATATATATATGTAATCTATATTAGATTTCTTGCCATTGGGGGGGAGGGAGGGAGAAAAATAACTCAAAATCTCATGAAAAATGAATGTTGAAAACTATCTTTACATGTAATTGGAAAAAATAAAATACTACTTACCAAAAATTTTTAAAATGTTTAAAAAAAAAGAATTACCCTACCTTAGTTTAAAGAGGCTCATCATTAGATTACCTGCAGAATGTTAAACTTTTTGACTATAACCATTCTCAGTCCACTTACTGATATGAAAAAATTGGGACAGTAATACAATGTTGGTGACCCCGTGAACTGATCCAACCGTTTTGGAGAACAATTTGGAATTATACCCAAAGAGTTACATAACTGTGTGTACCCCTTGACTCAGCAATACAACTATTACATCTGTTCCCGAAGGTGATTTGGGAAAAAGGAAAAGAGCTTACATCTTCTAAAATATGTGTAGCAGTTCTCTTTGTAGTGGCAAAGAACTAGAAATTGAAAGGATGCCCATTAGTTGGAGAATGGCTAAACAAGCTGTGATATATGATTGTGATGGAATAGTACTGTGCTGTAAGAAATGATGAGCTCAATGATTTTAGAAAAAAGAACATGGAAAGACTTTTATGAAATAATGAAGAGTAAAATGAGGAGAACCAAGAGAACACTGTATACAGTAACAGCAACATTATTTCAAGAATAACTGTTGAACAACTGAGTTATCCTGAGCATTATAAATACTCAAGTCAGCTACAAAGGACCTATGAAGAAAGATGCTATCCATCTCCAGAGAAATAATTGATAAGAGATATGTGGTTTTATACACACACACACACGCACGCACAAGTGTGTGTCTATGTGTGTCAAATGGTGACTTTCTTTAGTATGGCACCAGGAGGGAGGAAAGAAGACAGTTTGGAACTTAAAATCAAACAAATTTTTTTTAAAAAAAGATCACTTACAAAAGTCCCAGAGGAATTGCAATCCACATTAGTAGGAGGGCACACCCACAATGAAAAGAATTGCATATACCCAAAGTATCAAAATGTAGGTAAGTCACAATTAGATGACAACAAAAGAAATCACTCTAAAGACTAAATTCAATAAATGTAAGAAAACCTAGATTTGATTTTTTTAAATAAATTTTACTAGCACCTATTTTTATATCACATTCATGATTAGATTTACTCCAACCCTCTTCTCTGTAACTGAACCCTACTTTATAACAAAGAAAAGCAACTAAACAAAAATACCAGATAACACTAACCTAGATTGTCATATACAGACTGTCCCTGGTAGTGAATGTAACAATTAGCCCCCATAATACTCTTTGCTTATTGGAATTGCGATAAAATTTATTCATTATTTGTTATTCTTGATTAACGCAGTTTCTAAGAGTTAGGATTCCTTTTAATGTTTTTTTTTTAATTGAAAATATTTTAGTCAATGTTGTTCTGCATCTGCTTATGTCACCAATAATATATGAAAATCTTCCCATATTTCTCTGGCTTCCTCCTATTTAGCATTTCATAACACATAATAATTGTCCAGCACATTGCTATAGCATAGTACACTGTCATTCTCCGATCAATAAACATTTACTTTTCCACCCAGGTCTTTGTTATTAGAAAAATGCTACTATGAATATTTTGGTATATCTAAACTTTCCTTTATTTTACCTCATTCATGTACATGCCCCATAATGGGATTGCTGGCTTAAAGCTAGATTTGATTTTTTTTTAAAGGCTTAGAAAAACAAAGTAAAAGTTCCTGAAATATGTAAATATTTGTAACATTATGGAATAAAACAACTTTATTCTCTCCAAGACAGAATCTCAATTTCAGATATTCATGTTGGTAAACACACTTATCATTAAGTTTCTAAGAAGGCCTACTTGTGCAAAGGCTTTAGAATTGTATAGGAAAATATTTCAAATGCAGCTTTTGTGTCAAAGGCTCTCAACATGATGTGAAAGGCCTGGGTACAGTCAGGCACTAAGTAGAGTTCCCAGCAGACATTGCCTCTTTCCTAGCATCTTTTTTGGAAAGTTTGTATTACCTTTGGTTTATACTTTTTATAGAATGAGGGGAAATTTGCTTGTACTTCCAATGGGGTCATGTATGGTATAAGAGACATAGAGATGTTGCTATGCTTTAAGAGATGCTTAGCAGTTTTGTGTAGCCCCCATTTAGATGGCCATATGAACTGAGGGAATCATGGAATACTGCTCATCCAGGGCATTTTGATTTCTCACCTGAAAAATGACTTTCAGTTGACCTTAGGTTCCTAATTCATATGGTGAGCCCTGCAGTCCAAGAGGAACTGCTGTAATTTCTATAGGAACAAGAATTTCCTTTTGAGATAGGAAGCTCAATTTTTCTTTTAATTTTAAGTTAGTCATTAAAACTGGTCTGTATGTGAGTCTACAGTAGAGGATCCCCTTAAAGCAGAAAAGGAGAATGTAAGTATCCCAGTTTTCCCTTAATCTCATGCCACTTTTGTCATAGCACTTGGTACCAGACTGAGTTGAGTAAAGGGTCCCTTTGGTAGGAGAGGCAAAAGGTATCATTTCCTTATATCTAATGAAATAGTTTTTGCTACACAAGCACCAACCCTAATCACTTTGGTTTCTCACCTGAAGGGTGAGTCAACTCTTTTCTCCAAACTCTACTGGGGAGAACCCTACCTGTTCAGGAAATTCTGGAAGGAACCAAGCTTTCATTGTGAGAAGGAAAGCTTGATTTATTTTCTTTCCTTCCTTCTTGTCCGTATTTTCTTGGGGATTGAAGGTCTTTCCAAGCACTAAATATCATGTGACAACCTGTTAGAATTTTGTGAAATGATGGCTGTTTGTTAAATTATATATGAATTATACCATTTAGAAGTATGGAGGAATTTTATTTACTGACTTGATAATGCTACAGTTCCTATCAATATGTGGTCTCACACAAAAGTTCATTCAGCATTTAAGGATAAAAAACTTAAGTTTTCATTTTCAAATGGGTCTCCTGACATTGATGTTGGGTTAAACACTGAATCAACAGAGTATCTTTTTTGCAACACCTGCCCTACATATTTCTTGCTTATATACTGAATTGATAATTTTATGAAACTATGAAATAGCAGCAGGCACATCTGGTTCTTGCACAAACTCACCAGGAAAGACTACACAGAAGGAAATAGGGCAGCGACCACACTTTAAGGTACAAAAGGTGTGGGGGTGAACAGTATAGAAAGTACAATGGGGTGGTGAAGGAAAGCCGACAGCGTGGGGAAGTGTATAGGGAGGGAGGCATAAAGTATCACTCCCACAATCACAGATTAGAGTTGGGAGTGTGATGGAGAGAGTTTGAGGTCTCATTTTTATTGTGTGTTTGAGGGCAACAGACTAACACCTTGGAGTTAATTCATTAATGCATTCAAATCATCTCAAAGTTGGTGGTAAAACTTTAACGTTAACATCATATCCACATCATTCCAAAATTATCAACACCTTTTGGAGTTTTGCTGGCCATACTGCTGGTGTCTGAAACTTGTCTGAGATTTTCACATAGAATCAGAAGGCCCAGCAGTGCCTAGATGGCTTCTGATGATTTAGCACACAGTACAGAGAAGCGAATTTTGGTTAATATAGGCTACACCTTTTAAATTATGCTCCTTTAATCTTTGGGATGTTTTTCTACCTGAATTCAGGATTTCTCTTTGCAATCTTATTTGCTCTTTATACAATGATAACTTATACATTTATTTATTACACTAACTAGAAAGGGGTGGTGGTCAGGGAAACTAGAACAGGATACAATTTTAACACACATACACATTTCCCAGGAGAACAAAAGCTTGACAAACACTCCCATTTCTATTTTTCACCGTGTATATATCCCTCTGGTGCTCCTTAGGTAGTTATTAAAATTCACCAGAATTGCTTCCCTTGAAATCAAAGGACAGAAAAGGAAATGGGCAGGAGAATGGGAAAGAAATTTAAGTCCCTGCTACAAAAATAACAATTTTGTAATTTGCAAATAAAAACATTAGCCACTTCCCATTGTGTAAAAAAATCTGTTAATATTTCAAATAGCAGTAGAAGTAGTAATAGATGATACCTTACTAGTGTGGTCAGAGTCTAAGTAAACACACAATATAAGGAGTATTCCTCAGTCTAATATATTAGTATCAGAGCTTACTAAAACAAAATTTTAAAATGTGTATTTTTTCTTAATTTAGAAATCTTCTGGTTTTAGAAGGGAAATGGGGAGAAGAAAGAGAAGAGGAAAAGAATTCACTCCAAATCTGGATAAATCATTTAACCTATAAGAGCCTCAGTTTTGTGATCTGTAAAAATGAAAGAGATGATCTAAATGACCTCTCCTCCCAGCTTGAAATCTATGATCCTATGATTTGCTGTTTGCCTATATCCCCAAGTCATTGGTAGGGGCGGGGAGCAGGTATCTAGAGAAGGTTAAGACAGGAAGGGAACTTTAGTCTTTCGTTGTTGCCTAGTCCTTTCAGAAGTGTCCAATTTTTCCTAAACCTATTTACAGTTTTCTTGTCAAAGATCCTGGACTGGGTACATTTCGTTTTCTAGATCACTTTATAGATAAGAAAACAGGCAGGTTAAGTGACTTCCCAGGGTCACACAGCTAGGAAATGTCTAAGGCCAGATTTGAACTCAGGAAGATGCTTCCTGATTCCAGGCTCAGCTCTCTTATCTACTACACCACCTTGCTATTCTCTTATTGGTCTTTTCCCTCCACTGTTCTCATTTTTCTTTGTCTCCCTTTCTGTTTTCCTTTTCTCTTCCTTTTTACATATTGATCTCCTTCTTTCTATCCCCTCCCTCTTGCTTTTTTCTCATTATAGATTTATTTTTCTTTCTCACCTCTGCGTTTCTCCCTTTCAACTCTCCTTTTCATTCTTGTGTCCATCTTTTTCTTCTTTTCCCCTCTGTCTTTCCTTTAACTCTCTATAGTATCTTCCTTAGTAGACCACAATAAAGGCTAAAACTTAAGTGTAACTAAGTTGAGAAAGTGTTGAATGAGCCATTGTGGCTAAATGAATTTTCTGTTTATTAGCTGAGCATCAATGACCTTTCTTGCTGGGCAAGAACTCCCCGGCATTGAATGACAGTGTTTTACCTCTGTAACTCTCTTTTACACACGCACAATTACATTAGCTCATATCTAAGATCATGTACTTTCAAGAAATATAGCACTCTGTTAACCATAAATCTTTAATCTAGTAATCCAACCATGAAATGCATTGTCAACAAACTTTGAAAATGCCTCATAAAAAGACAGAGTAATTGTTATTTTCTGATGACTTTAAGCAGAATAAACATGGAATGGGAAAAAAATCATTCTCCAAAACTTCACAGAGATTGGAAGTTAAAAGGAGGCATTAAAAGTCCATAATTACTGAATTTTAAAGTTGAAAGAGATTCAATACTCATTTAGATCTACCCAAACCTCAAAGAAACCTCCTCTACAACACACCCAACCAGGATATAGCAATGACTGCTTGAAGACCTCCAAAAAGGGGAAAATCAACTCCTTATCCAGATGGCCTATACACTTGGCCAGTTCTAATTGTTAGGAGATGTTTTTTGTTTTTCTGACATCAAGTCCTTTGATATTTCCATCCCTAGCTCCAAGTTTTGTTTTCTGAGGTCAAATTAAAGGCTCTTTATTATAACTTCTGAAATACTTGATGACAGTTATCATGCCTCTTCCAAGCCTTTTCTTTTCCAGGCTAAACTCTCAACTGTTTGTTATCTAATAAGGACTAAAAGGCTTCATCATTGTTCTTGTCCTTCTTTGGGCAGTGTTTATATTATAAATATCTGGGGTGTAGATTATGAAAAAAAATGTGATGCCCCAAACTGAGTATGATATTCCATGTGTCATCTAATAAGGCTAAAGTATAAGGGGATTATCACTTCCTTTTCCACTGAAACTATGTTTATTTTTAGGGCAACTAGGTGGCATAATGTATAGAGTTCAGGGCCTGGAGTCAGGAAGATGAGTTCAAATCCAACCTCAGACACTAGTTGTGAGATCCTGGGCAAGTCATTTGACCCTGTTTGCCTTAGTTTTCTCATCTGTAAAATGAGCTGGAGAAGGAAATGACAAACCATTCCTTTATCTTTGGCAAGAAAATCCCAAATGAGATTACAAAGAGTCAGATGTGACTGAAACAACACAACACCTTTTTTTTAGTAATTCCTAATTGCATTGAGATCAATAGGTAAAGACTTGGGAAATTGAAAAAGGGAGCAGTGAATGAAGGGGATTAGTTTAGAGTTCCTATGAGTAGAGCAAACGTGTTTATCCTATTAGGGAATCTAGGATTGATGAATGGATAGATATATTTATCTATTATATATATAATATATAGATATATATATAGATATAGATATAGATATAGATAGATAGATAGAGTACTTATTAAATACTTTCTTCTAGGCCTGTGTTAAACACACAAAGTATTTTAGACAGTCATTGCCCTCAAGGAAGTTACTGCCTGTTCACCAATTCCTTAACCATCCACCCTAGGTGGGAGAACTTTTGATCTGATGGTTGTGGTGCTGGGAATTAGGGGCTGAATGTTTACTAATTTTAAAGCCATAGGCCCCATTTTAGCCTGTTAGAGCTGGGTTTCCTGCTTCAATTTTCTTCATTCCTGCCTCTTATTTTTCTCTCTTTATTGAGTAATTTAGAAAACATTTTCATTCTACTGATCCAATAATTAATAGGGCAGTCTCTCATTGGTACCATATTGACTCTTTGTCTCAAATGACATATAAAGTTAATCTCTGAGGATCTCTGGACCTTCAGCTGGAGTGTGGATAGCTCCTCACCTCCATGTGCTGCCCACTGTGGGTATGGAGACTTTGCACTCAGCACCCAGTAGTGACTGTTTTGCTCCTTCCCTTGTGAGTAGCAATAAAGTTTGCTGAATCTATCTCTTTGTTGGATGATGTTTTTTTCCTAGATTCCCTTGCACAGTATTTCAATTTACCAAGAGGAAGCCAACTCTCAAAAGGGAGGCAGGGTACACATTCAATGGCATGACCAGAAATAGTTTGAAAGTCTGGACCCTGGAAAGAAAAGAGGAAAGCTGACTTACCAGAGTCAAGGGACCTACATAGGAAGTTACCAAGGGGGAAGAGATGATCTGAGAAGAGGTCATTGTTAGAGTGAGCCAAGAAGGTTACTGAGGAACTAAAGATTGGGGAGCCTCTCATTCCTTGAAGGCTTTGGGACTTCTTCCAGAACTTTCCATCTAGGACCATCCTGTCCACATTGAAATCATTTGCTTGATGTCAATGCTGAGGAATTTCAGTTCAAGTAACTTAGAAATTCAACTATGTAGAAGCTTGGAGCAGATTCATAGGAAACATTTTTTTTTCTTTTAGTAAAAGCATGAACAAAAAGTAGTATCTACACTTATACATACATACAATTTCAGGTAGCAGCTTAATTCAGGAAATAAAGTTTAAAAAATTGGTTTTTATATTCATTTTGTGAACTTTATGCTACATTTTCCTCTGGTTGCAAAACTTCTCTGCTTCTTTAATATCTCTCTTCATTCCTCCATTTACCTTCTTTCTTAAGGAAAAAAAGTACATTAGCTTCCCCATACATTTAGTTAATCTGTCACTTTTATTTTGTTTCCACCAAAATCATTATTCAGTGCCACAGGCATACCAATGTTCAAGCTAACCATATTGTTCAAGTCCTGGCAATGAAATTGAATAAAAACTTGGATTAAAAGGTCAGTTTTTAAAATATGCATAATAAATTCAGAGACAAAAAGCTATTCTAACAACTTTCTGCACCATTTCTTCTCATCTCATTATTCATATAGACCTCCCTGAATTTTAAGCAGTACAAATCCAGAGATGAAATTTGTAGACTACTGGAGCCAAGTAAAATTTCTTTCATGGCTGGAGACCTGATGGTAGAGTTGGTGACATTTCTTAAATTAATGAAGCTGATGAAGGATGGGAAGAATCTGATGGATGCTTAATCGTTTTCTCTAGTTCCACAGTAGAAGTGGAAATTTTTCTTAAATGAATTCCTTATTATATGCCCTTCATAGATTCATTTCCACAGTTATAGAATTGACAACTCCTATTTTCATGAATTTTCTTTTCATTATACATTTTGTAGCCAAAAATGACCTTAATTATCATTTGTATCATTGAGATCAGTAGGTAAAGTCATGGGAATTTGAGAAAGGGAGTAGTGAATGAAGGGGATTAGTTTAGAGTTCCTATGAATACAGCAAAAGTTTCTGGATGGAACGTGTTATGACTAGCTTGGAAAAGAGAATAGTTGGGGCTTAGTTAATAGCCATCTTATTTGAAGAAGATAGAAGAGGGGCTCATCATCATCATCATCATCATCATCATCATCATCATCATCATCATCATCATCATCATCATCATCATCATCATCATCTGCTTGGTCCCAGAGGACAGAACTAGGAACAACAGGTAGAAGTTGCAGAGAGGTGAATTAGAGTTTGATGTCAAGAAAGACTACCTAACAGTTAGCAATCCATCAATGTGGATTAGGATGCTTATGAAGTAATGCCTTTTCCCTCATTGGAGGTCCAAGCAAAGGTTGGCTCACTCCTTGTTAGATGGGGATAGACAGCATTGTAATTTGTGTACTGGTTGGATGAGGTGGCTTCTAAGGGCCCTTCCAACTCTGAGGATCTGTGATTTTGTGAATGAATTTTGGATGTGGGCTTTAAAAAATCTACTTCATACTCTGTTACATAAATCCTACAAAAAAAGAATATTTGTCACATGCTTAGCATGGTGCCTGGGCTGTATAAATCCTTATTTCCTTTTCTTCCCTTTCTCTGCTTTGTTCAGCAAATGAGAATAGGTTGGAGATAATTATACTTAGAAACAATTATCGATATGGATAATAATCAATATTTAGTACTTTAATCTATAATTCATATTTACTACTTTGACATTTGATTAAATATTTACACTGAATTTAAGGATGGGTAGAACACTGCCACCACTGAACGTTTAATCTGCCTAGCTTTTTATTTATCTTTAAAGCTTATATTTGTTTATAAATAGAGTTTTGTGGATCAGGTACCTTTTAAAAAATGGGACAGAGTAAATGCTCCTGAATATTTTTTGTTTAGATCTTTTTTTTTTACCTCTATCACTTCCATCTTTGTATTATACTTCTCTGTGTATATCCTCTACATTTCGTTACATCTCAGATTTTAAGCAGATGAAATGAAAAGGTGAAATTACAAGTTCTTAACCAAGTAAAAGTCATTCTTGATTAGAACCTGAAAGGAGAGTTGGTAAACATTTTTTTTAAAAAATCAAAGAAGCTAATATGGGCTAGAGAAAGTCTGAGATCCCATTTTTGTTTTTTGCATTTTTTATCACTAGTGCCTTATACGAATGCACTTAATAAATGTTTGTTGAATTAATGCAATTGACAAGTTATGTCACGGAATCATATTTAATGCTGGAAGGGACCTTATAAGTTTTCTGGTCGATCCCCTTAATTTGTTTGATAAGGTAATTGACACCCAGAGAGTTTGTGATTTGCCTCAATTCAGGCAGGAAATAATGCAGAAGAGTCAGTAATTGAAGCCAAGTCTTCTGATGCCAAATCCAGTGCAAATTCTACGACACTATTGAAAGTAGTGGATAGTATGTTTGCGTCTGTCTCTCTGTCTCTCCCCCCACACAAGATATATATACAAACACATATGATATATTTAATTTTATAATAAAAATATACATAACAATGGTAACATCAATAACTATTACTAGAATTTCCCTGTCATCAGGATTACATATGTTCATATCATGTAGTCATGTATACATACATGTATCTACATAGTTACACTAAGTATGAATTCAGAACTCTTAGTTATGCCCTTTTGCCTTTGTATTATCTTATATGGACTTTCCCATATTTATGTATACTTATATGGTGATATGGTCTCCCTTACAGACATTTAAAGTCATTCTTTCATGGTTTGGAACTTCCCAGTTTTCTGCTGGGTCGTATAAAATGCCACTCTAACATCTTGCAAAGAATCCCACCTCCCCTTTCAACTAAGCCTTCTTTCACACTTTAATTCTGCTGAGGAGATCACCATGACCCAGTCTGAAAACCTTTGGAGTTATTGTTGACTGGTCCTCCTCCCTCAGTACTCTACTCACGAAGTCTTAAGAGTTACCAGGTATAACCCATGCCCTTCTCTTGCCCTGCGTAGCCACTGCTCTAGGTCAGGAGCTCATTATCTCTCACATGAACCATTGCAATAGCCTTCTTTTTCACTTCCCTGTTTCTAGAATATCCTGTTTCCAAATTATTGTCTACGTAGCTACTAAATCAATGTTTCTGTTTTATTTTTGACCATGTCACTCCCCTGCACCCAAGACTTAAATCCCTCCCTCCCTATTGCTCTTCTGCTTAATGGGTAAAACCTTCCACAATTGGATTGCTCCTTCCTTTTCCCTGCATTTCATACTGTGCGCCTTCATATACCCTGTGATCCAGTCAAGTTAGACGGCTGACTATTTCTCAACTTTTCCATTGCCATCACCTCTCTCCATTACTTTGCACACTGATCCTGCTAGAGAAATTGTGGCTTAAGGTCACAGTGCTGTTGAGTAACAGAGAAAGAACTTGCCACCAGGTCAACCTCTCATTTTGTCTAGTATTACTTCTATTTAGATATTTGTACCTCCACAAAATATAACTACTGAAAAACCTGGATTTGGTGGTGATGGAGTTATGAAGAACCTTAGATTCCATTGTGCACATGGGAGAAAATATATCTCAAAAAGGCAATGGATAAGCACTATAGCATATTGTCATCCTTACTTGTTTAAAGGGAAATGACATAATTAACTCTAAACTTCATTTTTGCAAAAGAAGTAGTTGTTATCCTTGTGAGGAAGCTGAATCTGGTCAGGGGCATCCTGAGAAAATAAGAAGAAGCATTTACTAAGTACCTACTATGTGCAAGACACTTTTTAGAAGAAGATGAAGGGAATGTGATTTTTTTTTAAAATCATATTTTATTTCCCCCCAATTACATGTAAATACAATTTTTAAAATTCATTTAAAATTCTTGTTGAGTGTCAAATTCTCTTCCTCCCTGCTTCCCCCACTGAGAAGACAAGCAATTTGATATAGGCTATGCATTTGTAGTCATGTAAATCATATTTCCATGTTAGTCATATTGTGAAAGAAAACACAGACAAAAAAAGAAAAAGAAAGGAAAGAAAAAGTATGCTTCGATCATTCAGATTCCATCACTTTTTTCTTTGGAGATGGATAGCATTTTTCATCATAAGTCCTCCAGATTTGTCTTTGATCATAATATTGCTGAGAATAGCTAAGTCATACACAGTTGATCATCATACAGTATTGTTACAATATACAGTGTTCTCCTGGTTGAATGTGATTTTTAATATTAGATAGGTATTGTCAAGAATAAACAAAGTTGAGCAGGGATTTGGAGAGTATACTGATACTGTCACTCAAGGGGTACACATGAAGTGAATGTAACTATGTGAAATGCTTATACAATAAAATATCAAAGTACTCAGATTTCCCAGAATTTTTTGATTATTCTTTATATGATAACATGTATCATTTTATATCTTATAGCAGAAACTCATAAGTTGTGAACAGTGAATAGGGAGTAAGCAAGGGGTAAAAACAAACTTAAATTACATTAACCGACTATTGGATTTTGAAGACAGTAGTTTAAATGTTAAGAGCCTATAGTACAAAGATTTGATACTTTCTGACTGCAGCTATAACTAGGGTGGAGTGAGCAGGGCTTGGTGTCCTAGGTGCTGAATTTAAAGAGCACTTGAACATTGTAGAAAAAAAAGAGCACCAAGTACCAGGGTAGCATGGCACCAAATTAGCAAGAATTGGTCTGGATTTGTGCTTTCATCTATGCCCGGGATTTGTGGTGTGGAAACTCCACCACTGCAGATGTGCAACTCATCTGTACTTCTAATCATAAAGAGCTGTCTGTGGTTCTGAGAGGTTGTGACTTGCCTGAAACTGCAAAGCTAGCGTGTTGGTGAGGCAAGCCTAAAGTCAAGCATTCTTGTGTCCAAAGCCCACCTTCTATTCACTATGACATGCTGTCTGTCTTCATTCTAGTCATGTTAGTAAATGTTTTAACAACTGGCATTCTGAAAAAAAAATATGTAGACACAACACATTTTAAAGATTACCCTGCATTATCAGCATTTTCCACATATTTTCTAAACCTAGAAATAAACAAAATAATAAATCAAGTCCTGGTTTCCAAGGTGTAAATGCTCAGACTGAAAATTTAACAACCAGCTCTCCTGAGTCAGTTCAAGCCAGTTCCAGTACACCTATGAACTCTTCATTCACAGTTCAGGGCCCTAGTAGTATCACTGCCCAGAGAACAAACACTAGTAGTTATTACCCTTTTTCATTAATCCTCAATTTTTTTTATCAACTTACTCTGAATAATAAGTTGAAGTCAAAATCCTTTCTCAGCAGCTTCTTCAGCTTTAGCACTGGTTTGGTATCAAAGCATCTCTGAGAGACCAACAACAGTCTATCCCCCACTGGAGATGATTTCCTGTGCCTAGCTAAGACTGTTATCCTTAACCCCAGGGAAGGCTTCAGCACACACACACACACACACACACACACACACACTTATTATATACATACATATATAATATATACAATGTATCTGAATATATGTGTATATATATATATATATATCAGTATCCTTGTCATTTGTTTCTACCAGTGACAAAAGGGAAAGAGAGAAAGAGTGGCATGATGCCAGAAAAAAAGGAAGAGTCCTTTTGTCTGTTTACCCCCAATCATATGAACCAGACCTTGTTTAAATTATCTTGTACATATGGTTATACATTAATTCTAAGTGTCTTTTTTTCTCTCTTAGCAACCTCTAAGAAACACCTTTCCAGTTAAAGGAATCCTGTCTCTTACACGAAGCAGAGTATGCTGGACAAAATTTAAACAAGATTTTGAGCATAAGCTGATTTTATTATAATTCCCAAACCAGATTTCCTATACCATTCTAACATTACAGGTTTTCCTTTTTTTACCACACATAAGAGTGACCACCAATATCATAAGCAGATAAATATCAAGGCTGTAAATGGAAGCACACAAGAGTAGAATCTCTGTTAGGTTTTATTTTAAATGAGTGATTGGCAAGCAAGTAAATTAGAGTAAGTTCTTACTACAGAGATGAAATAATGGATTAATTTGATCCACGTCCCTTCATCCTTACGGGATCTCTGTTCCTTCAAACGGATCTAATACTCTGTTCAAAAAGCTCCTCTTTGTTTCTGTTCCCCTTACTTCTTTCATTTATTTCCAGACTTCACCTTGCCCCAACATATACTGCACGACCTATGACTCAGTTTGGCATGGCTCTTTTGAGTACTTTTCATGGTAGTAAGTCTCTTTCAGCTAAGCCTGATGAACCAAGTGATTCATCGCTATGTTGTTTCTTTATGGTAAGAAAGGAGACACATTTTCTTGTATGACTGGTAAACTGATTCTAAAGTTGCACTGCAAAAAAAAAAAAAAAGGGTGGTTCCACTGTAAATTATTCTAGCCATTCAAAAAAAAATTTGGAATTATGAGAGACAAGTTCCCATACTGTTTACACTTTCTGACCCAGCCATTGCATCACCGAGCAGATTTTCAAGGAACTTAAATTAACATCAGGAAGTGAAATCTACATGTTCAAAAATATTTATAGCATTTTTAAGGTAGTGAAAAGGTAGAAACAAAGTGAGAAACTGCTTCTTCCTTTACTAAATGTGGCACTTTGAGTCATCAGCTCTTCTGACTCAGCAGTCAATGAACAGATGGGACAGTGATTTGTATGGGACCTCCAAAATTTCGTTATGGTTGTTGGGAAATAACAGCAGTTGAGCAGGTTCCATACTTCCATGGGAAGAGCAACATTAAAGGAAATGCATTATCTTGCTCCTCCACTCCTCCCCTTTCTTGGGATGAGGCTAGATTATTAGTGTTGAATATGAGTTCAGTTTAATGTTGGGGGCAAAATGCAGTTACTTCTTGACTTGGACTTGGAGACAGAAATCCCGGTCACCTTTACTTACCACCTACATATCCTGCTTCTTTATAAATTTGAAGTGACCATCTGGGGAAGCTGAAGGTCCTCAAGTGTGACCTCTAGGTCCTCAAGTGTGGCCCTTTCATTGAATCTAGACTGGATTGAGGACTTAGAGGGCCATATGTGGCCTCAAGGCTGCAAGGTCCTCACCCTTGATCTAGATAACATACCCTAAACTTAATTTCCTTGCACCTTTGTCATATACCATTCAATCCCTGCCTATCCTCAACCCCGAATCACCATCTACCAACTGTCTGTTTTCTGCTTGCATTCCAGTGCAACTGGAGAAATATCAATAATAGTTTTATTTTTTAAAATAAGCTTTTATGGATGTCTTTTGTTTTTGACATCATTGTGGTTTCTTTGGGATCCCTCTGCCTCCCAGAGAACCATCCCATATAACAAATAATATTTTTAAAAGAAAAGGAAAAAAAGCAACATAACTGATCAATACATTGTGAAAGCTTGAAAATATGTATAATGTGAAACCTTCCACTTTTGGAAAAAGGTAGGCTGGGCATGTCTTCTCATAGATCTTCTTCTGAGCCATGTTTGTTCCATTCATGCTTAATTGTTTTGAGATTGTATGTGATTATTTATTTGTGAACATTGTGCATTTTGTTAAATTGTGTATTTGCGTATGTTGTGGTTTTGTGCATATTATTTTCTTGACTCTGTTTACCTCACTCTGTATCAGTTCATGTAGATATTTGCATGCTTTTCTGTATTTATCACATTCACCATTTTTTACAGCACTGTAATATTCTATTAGATTCATGTACCACAATTGGTTTAACCATTCCCCAAATGATAGATATCTATGTTCACTCCATTTCTTTGCTATCACAAAAAAAGTGCTAGTCTAAATATTTTGGTATATATGAGAGACATTTAAATTTTTTATTAATGGCATCTTTGGGGTATACACCAATGGAATTACTGGGTAAAAGACCATGACATTTGAGTCATCATAATTCCAAATTACTTTCCAAAATGGTTGTACTAATTTACACACACACATACACACAACATACATCCACCACATGTTCCACATGTTGAATATGTATATATGTATGTGTATATATGTGTAGGTTTATATATAGACACATTATATCTCCATCTATGTAAGCTCCTTATTTCTTTAAGAAGTACTTTTTCCTTGAATCTATACAAGTCTTTTGAGTGTTTTGTTAGATACTTTCTGTGTTATATAATTATTTCAAATGGGATTTCCCTTTCACTGACTCTTGGATTTGGTTATTATTATAAAGAAAAGTACTTGAAGTTTGAAGGTCTCTTTCATAGTCTTCTACTTTACTGACTCTATTAATTATCTGGAATATTATCTTTACTGATTACCTAGGATTTTCCAAGTATAGCATCATATCATCAGCATATAGAGATAGTTTTATCTCTACCTATGTTTATGCCATTAATTTCTTTCTCTTATCAGTGCTGATGCTAGCATTTCTAGAATTACATCAAATAAGGGGAAAGTGAGCATCCTTGTTTTACTCCCACATCTATTGAAAAAGGTTCTAGTATATCTCCATTGAATATAATGCTTCTTTCTGGTTTTAGATAGATTCCTTCATGATATTTTTTAAAAGTCCTTCTATGTCTATGCTTTTTTTTAAGAAAAAAATGTGTATTGCATATTTTCAGAGGTTATTTATGCATCTATCAAGAAAACCATGGAGTTTTGGATATTTTTGATGTGATTAATGATATTGTTTTCCTAATGCTGAACCATTCTAGCATCCCTGGGATGAATAGCTATAGTCTGTTTTACAGGATTTTAATTAAAAATTTTAATTCAATATTTATTGATGATATTGGCCTATCCCTCCACATTTTATACTTTGGTTTAAGGATTCGGGCTATATTTATCTAATAAAAATATTCTGGCAGAGTGCTTTATTTCTCCATTTTTTGAGAATAATTTGTATAGTGGGGATACTAATTATCTTTTTAAAGTTTGAATTATTTCCCCCTTGAATCAATCAGAACCATGATTTTTTTTTCCTTGATAGCTCCTTTACAACTAGTTCTATTTCCTTTTCTGATATTAAGCTAAGAGCTTTATTTAGTCTTCTGTCAGCTTAGGCATTTTATGTTTTTGAATACATTCCTCTATTTCTTTTGTCTTCTCAATTTTGTTAGCATATAATTGGGCATAATAGGTTTGAGTTATTATTTTTATTTCCCTTGACTTTGTGATTTCACTTTGTTCATTTGCTATTTTTATTAATTTGATTGTCCATTTCTTAATCAGATTGAATAAAAATTTATCAAGATGTACATGTGTTATATCTGTTGTTGTCCTTAATAAACCAAGAGGATCAAACTGACATCATGATGTTGAGGTTAATGCACAGTGTGTCTAACTCTGATCACACCAAGGAGAGCTCAGAAGGGTGTAACGTGGGTCTGGCACAATTAGTTCATATGCATGTTTTGGGAAATGTCTACATTTGTGCATGTCATCTTTCTTTTGAGTTACTGCAATTCTGCTTTGTTTGGATAGCATAGAGCCTTTTTTGATGCCCACAGCATGCTGGCTAGACCTGTACCAGCCTCCCATTGTATACCAAAGTTCTTCAGAAAGACCTTGAAAGTGTCTTTGCATCTCTTCTTCTGATCTCTGTGTGAGTGCTTGTCTTGTGTGAATTCTCTGTAAAATAATTTTTTAGGCAAATGTACATTCAGCATTGGAACAATGTGACTAGCCCATTAGAGTTGCATTCTGTGCACTAGACTTGATATGCTCAGGTTTTAAAAGGAAATTATTCATCTTTCTAAAGAATTTTATTTTTTAAGAATTTAATTTTGTCATTATTTTTTCTTTTCACAATTTTTTCTTTCACAATTTCTTGTCATAATTTTTCTTTTTCATTTTATTTCTCTTATTTTTTTTCTTATTTCTCCTTTTTTCTGCTTATTATAGTTATTAATTTGATGGTTCTCTTTTTTTCTCTCAAATATTTGTTCAGTTCATTAATCCTCCCTCTTTTTTTCTATTTTGTTAATATATGTTTGTAGGGACATGAACTTTACCCTAGGGACTGCTTTTCCTGTGTTCTAAAAAAATCTGGTTATCTTGTTTCATCATTTAAGAAAAACATAATTATTCATTGTTTCTATGATTAATACTTTGACCTATTCATTATTTCGGATTTCATTGTTGTCCTATATGAGTTTCTAAGTTTTGTTTGTATTCTTGGAACCATTTATCATCTTTATTACACTGTGGGCTGTAAATGATATATTTACTATTTCTGCCATTTTTACAATTGTTTTCAATTTATCCATGCCCTAATTCAGGGTCAATTTATGTGAAAGATCCACATTGAGAAGATATCCCACATTTTTTAGCTCCAGTTTATATGGCAATTTGTTTAGTTCTATATTTTCTCCTTCATCTTCCTTTTAGATTTATCCAAAACTAAGAAAGGGACATTGAAATCTCCTGACACACTTGTGTTATCAACTGCATGTTGATTTAGCTTAGCTAATATTTCTGTTATGAATTTTGATGCTTCAGCATTTGGAGTATCTAAGTTTGACATTGACATCAATTTCAGCATGATGTAGTTTCCTTATTTAATTGTTGAATATTTGTTTTTTACTTTATTTGCTAGAATAATTCAAACTCCTGCTTTTTAAAATTCATTTGATGCATAGTAAATTTTCCCCAACACATTTTCATTTTATCTGTGTCTTTGTTTTAAAATATGCTTTTTTAAAAACAAAAGATCATGGAGATTTGTTATCCAGTTTGACTTTTGCTTTTTTTTTTGTATTTGGATTGCTTAATTTATTCATATTTAATGTTATGAGAGTTAAGTTTATATTCTCCTTCATTTGTCTCATATTGGGTTTTTAAATTTTCTTTTCCTCCTGCTGATATAACTACAAAATGGTTTCTTTAGGTATTGTAACTTAACCTATTTCAAGGTGGCACTTTTTCCATTGTCTTCCTTCCCTTTACCTTTGAGCACCCCCCCCCCCCATTTGTTATGCATTCCCTGGTTTAAGAGTTTTGCTTATTAGTTCCTTTTTCTTTCTTGACATTATCTGGTTATTTAATTCTATTTTTTTCTCTTAGTCAATAGTCAAATAGAATTCATCACATCCGCTGTTACCTGTCTTTGAGATCAAAATATTTTACCTGTATAGTGATTACTTTATTTTAATGTTACTGCTTTTCGCTTCTCTTCCTCTAGATTGTCCTTGACTTCCATGTATTTGCATTACCAATTAATTATCCTCTGATTTGTTTCTTTTGTGAGACTTGACAATATGGATTCAAGTTTTTCTGTTTTGCTAATTACTTCTGCTGTGCAGGCCATAATTTTTACTCTCGCAATTCTTATTTCATTTTTAAACCATTCAGGAACATCTTGTCTTGGGAGGAGGGGAGAAAAATACAGACTTGATTTCTGTTATAAGCCTGGATGCATGTCCTATCTCATTCCTTCTCTTTCTCCATTCTTGGGTTGAGTACTATTGCATTAGTTTGTCATGCTGTCTTTCTCCTGTTTGGAACTCCATGATACTGAGGGCAAGAATGGGTTGGGGTGTCAAGTTGAGTCCTATTGTAAGTAACTGGTATTTGTGTAGCTTGGCTGCCTGAAAGTGGTGGGTGGTGTGGAAAGATGTACTGAGTGAGCACTTGTTAAGAGTTAGGGATTATTGGTCTTCTCTGCTGTGAGTTCATTGAGTTTTTACAGTCTGGTTCCTTGGTATCATACATCATGAGGAGAGCTTAAATTGCTTTAGCTCTGGTGTATAAGTCCTATTTTGGAGAGGTTTGAGAGCTTGTGAAGATGAGAGAAAAATGTCCCACATCATTTTGGTCACATGATCTGAAAGTCTCTCATGTTATTTTAAAATCACACTGACACACTTGAGTGTTTCTACTGTAAATTTATGGTATAATTTCATTTCTCACTGACACATGGCATCCTTTTAATCTTCTCTGCCTTCCCCACAGTCTCCACTGTTCTTTTCTAGCAACCCCCTTCCCCGCTCCAAACACACACACACACACACACACCAATACTTTTTCATGAAGGAATCTTTCCTCCTACTTTGATGAGAAAATGGGTGGCACATGCTATCATCTAACTCTTTCCCTACTCCACGACTCAAAAATCCCATTGTCTTTGCCTTTAGTTTCTGACAAAGAGGAGGTCCTTTTCTTGGCCACGGCCAACAGGACCTCCTCTCAGCCAAAATGGTCTCCCATATGCATCATCTCATATGTTGCCCCACCACCCAATCTCTAGAAAACACTGCTTCCTCTCCTCACTCTCTCAAATCCCCTTACTGAGCTACAAAATCAAGGGATAACATGGCTGCCACCTCCTATGCAAATTCTTCCCTCATCTTTCCAGGTGTTAGATCTCTTTCTTCAAGTTATCTTCATTTGCTTAAACCTGCACATGGTTTATAGACTGTCAGATCCTTATAGGAAGAGATTATTTTGTGATTGTATCCCTACCTCTTGGTAAAGTACAAATAGTACATACTTAATGTTTGCTTTGAACTGAAAGCAAAAGACAATATGAAGTGCTGAGTGAGTTTTTTTGTCATCTCTATCTAGGTTGTAAAAGATGAGACATTGCTTCAGAACGGAAATAATGGACTATATCTGAGTCTATTCTATTCTTCCATTCCAGTCTTGGCTGTGCCATTTTTTAATTTTACAAAACCTATCTGTAACAAAAAATAGTTTGTTCCTTTTGAATGGCTCCACATCTTGGCGTAGTAGGAAGATCTCTGAGCTTAAATCACAGCTCTGTCTCTAGCCATGTGTCATTAGGCAAGTACTGAGCTTCTCTAAATTTGGATTTCTTAATCTGAAAAATGGGGCCATTCTACTTACAATAACCTTCCTCTGTAGGGTTGTTGTGAGGATTGATAGGACAATGTCTATAAAGTGCTCACAAAACCATTTTCTGGCTTTCGGAGACCTCAGGCACCTCTTGGTTTCATTTTCCTCAGCAACTTCCAACTAGTTGCAGTACTTGTTCTTAGTCTTTCCACTGTTAAATTATCTCATCTCTTTTCTCTGCTTCATGTGCCCAATGCTCATGCAGCTGGAAGAGGCATTACTCCTCCACGTCCTTAGTAGGACTCCCTCTCCCAAAAAAACCATTCTTCAAGGGATAAGAGAGAATCAACTGCTTACCTAGGGGACTTTCTGATTAGTGATTGTGCAGGCATCCTGAGAAATGTGGTTGTTTGCCTATTGGATTGCAATTTACAATTATGTTCTAGGTAGCATGGTATATAAAGCACTAAAACTAGTCAGGAAGACCTGAGTTCAATTCTGGCCTCTGATACATACTAGCTGCATGACTCTATCCAAGTTGCTTGAACTCTGTCTGCATGAGTTTGTTCAACTATAAAATAGAGATAATAATAGCAGTTATTATGAGCATCAAATAGGTAATATTTGGAAAGTGGTTAGTACAGTAACTGGTATATAAAGGGCACTTAATATTTTCATTCTCTTTCCTTCCCTCCCTTCCTGAATTATTTTGTTTATATGGTGGAAATCTACTAAAAAAACCCTATATATGGCATGCAAATTTCTTGAAGGTATCTCTATCATTTGTTTTTTTTTTCCCCTTAGGATGAAAGTGCTATCTCTCTTCTCTGATCTTCTATCAGTTATATATACATATATGTATGTATGTATATGTGTATATATACACACACATATACGTACACACACATACATATATACATGCACATGACTTATCTTTCCCTAGTAGATTCAACTTATGGTCAAGGTATCTACATTATTTAATTTTATGTCTTCCATGGCACCTACAACAGTGTAATGCACATAGTAGGCACTTTTCATTTCTTCAATGTATGATGGTAATAAGAACATTATTGGGCTTCAGAAGCTTGGGATGAAAGAGAACTGAATCTCAGCTTTTCCAGTAAATCAGTTAAGTTCAAAAGAAGGTACTGAACCCAAGAATAAAAAGAGAAAAGTTAAAAAAAAAATTTATTTCATAGTATCACTTTGAACTTTCAAAAAACTTTTGGTTCTGGGCTGTTCCATTGTTTGGAGTTGAGCTAAAGCTTTTGTTTGGCATGGATATGGTTGAGTGAAGTTACCAAATAATGAATGGGTCTCTGAAGAGGGAAATCATTTTGCTGTTCACATCTATGATTTTGTGACAATGGATGGTGTGGACCATCTCTCTTCTATTCTGGGAAGAACACAGAGAAGAAGGCAAGAAGAGAAGCACTTTGCTTTTATTTCTTGGTCTCCAGTTCTCTCCCTCTTAGTGATTGGGTTGGCAGTGACCCTTGTGTCACGTCTGCTAACTGAGTCTATGGTCTGAGGAAGACTTGAACCCTAAACAAACACTTTGTGATATACTTTGCCATCTGGTCAGGAACCAGATATGAGGTGACAACCACCAATAGTCCTACTAGATATCTGGGGAGCCAGGGCAAATTTGTGCTGTCAAAGCCCAAGCATCATTCCTTTGAACCTATGCAGTACAAATATAAGGTGCCACCTTACATACACACACACACACACACATATAATATACATACACACACTCTATTTTCACATGTATAATTTTATGAATGCAATTTGTGTAATCTTGGCTTTGTTAGTTCTGCTAATGGAATCTCGCTTATCTGGCAATCTCAATTATCCTTTACCCAGCTGGGGATCTGAAAGTATATAAAAAAAAGGACTGATATACAGACACACACGTATTTATGTGTGTGTACATAAAATATATTTTATTCATAGCTCAGCTGTCCTCTCAGGCCTTGTCAGATCTTTTAAAAAATTCCTAATTTGTATGCAATTTTCAAAAGTTTAGCTATCTGGTCCTCGGTTTATAACTTAATACATGTCAGTTCTTGAGTAATAGTTTTTCTATCCTTAGTCTTGTTGCTGCAGTCAGTATACTTATCTTTAGCAATCTTCATCCCTTGTAATTGTTGCTTCTCATTATCTTCGTAGGTCCATAGACTGAGTTGGAAAATAACTTTGAGATCATCTAGTCCAACCCCCATTATTTTACTGATGTGGAAACTGAGTCCTCAAGAGGTTCTGATAGTTGCCTAAGATAACATGGACAGTATCATGACCGAGATCCAAACACAGGTCCTTTGATTTCTAAATTCAGTGTTCTTTTCAGTGCCACGGCAGAAAACATGGTTAAATTCAATGTAACCTCGTAAACTTTCCTTCTGAAAATTCCTTGTTAAAAGTGAAGGTATGGGATCTATCTGCTGGTTCCCCATATCACAATACTCTTGATTTCTCTAGTGGCCTCTGCTGCTTTCCTTTTGATCCCAACTATATATAAACACATTTTGGAGGGAGGGGCTGCTCATACCCCGTAATTTTCTTTCTTTGGTATCCCTTTCTGGCCTCAAAAACTCCTTCTCTTTTTCTGTGATAGGTCCTTGTCCTGTGATGGGGTTATTTCAACTGGGAGCATAAATAAGACCAGTAAGTACGTTTGCAAAGATTGGCCTCCCAGAAGGTAAAATCAATACTGTTGCACTGAAGAAAAAACAAAAGGCTACTTGCTTGGGGTGTTGGAAGTGGCAATCAGGTGGAAAGTGAACAAAAGAAAGATAGAGCTGCCCCTCCCCTCTTTAAGTTAAAAAAAAATTGAGGAGTTTTTGAAAGTTTTGGAAGCATTTGTCAATTTGACTTTCTCATTATAACTAGATCAATGAAGTATTTTGAGGACAGCCCCTTTCGGGGGCAGAAAAACAGCTCTGTTTTACAGGATTGTTTATTGTGGTATTATCTGCTCCAATAGGATTTTTAGGTAGACATCTAAGCTTGAGGCCAATCTGACAATCTCCAATTGGAGCTCCCTTGGCCTCTGACAGATTTTTCTGGGTAACTGGGCTATGGATATTCATTTACACACACTAAATATTTATGAATAAATATTTTTATTTGACATTGAGATTTGACTATTATCATTCAGCAGTAATCACACTGTGTAAAAAACATTCATTGAAAATCATGTTTCTTGATTTTGAAGACAGAATTGCATGCTGGTTTGCGCAGCTCTTGTCAGACTCTCCAGTAGGCAGGCCCACTGTTCTTCCCATCTGTCCCTTCTGAACTGAAAGAGGACAGGTGCTAGCTAGCATCTACAGAGGAAAGCTAATGGACTCTTTTCTTAGAAAAATAAGGGACGATGTATTCCTACCACAAAATAAGCTCAGCAATTTTTCTTAAAGCTGTTTGTGTGTCAGTGCTCAGTTTACTATGGTGATGGCTGTAGAAGATAAAAGTATAGTCTCCTTACAGAAGGAACTTGAGCAACTTTCCCATACACCAGGCTTGTGATCTGAGCTGGGTACCAGTGACAATGTGATAATAGCTTACATTGGCTCACATATTCCTTATGAGATGGTTTAACTTAGTTCTTTGGAAATTTGACACCACTTCAAGTTAGGAGGGTGACAAGAAGCTCCCTCTCCCACCCCCCAATTCCCCTCCCTTTGTGGTTCCCATTCATTTTTCCTATATAGAATGTGTCAACCATAGGTACTGCAATCTGAATGTTTTGAGCAGAAACTCTAATAAGGTAGTGGATATCCACAGATTAAAAAGCTGGATTTTGGCAAAGAATGATCAAAGTAAATAGGATGGTCCCCTAATATAAAATTTTTTCTTTGGTAACATTTCCCAATACTCTGTCTTCTTACCAATGACTTGGAGAATTATTTTTGATTTAGTTTTCAGTTCTTTTGCCAGCTGTGGCTGACTCTGACCCCATTTGTGGTTCTATCAGCACAGATACTGGAGTGGTTTGCCGTTTCCTTCTCCAGCTCATTTTACAAATGAGGAAAACTGAGGCAGAGTTAAGTAACCTGCCCAGGGTCACACAGCTAATAAGCGTCTGAGGCCAGATTTGAACTCAGGAAGATGAGTCTTCCTGACTCTAGGCCCGACACGCTTTGTGTACCTACCTGGCCATTTCTGATTTAGTACTTTGTCATTAAAATTTGCTTCATTTCCATGGATGGTAATGATAATAATGAACACTTCTCAGTGATTTGAGAGAATAAAATAATAGGTTTTTGCAAGAAGCACAAAGTAAATCACAAAGTCTTGCTCTTAAGACCTTGCAACTTAGTTCAGTGTAGTAAGTGAGCAGCAGATAATAGTAATGTCCTCTGGTAAAGGACTAGGGGTAGGTCCTCAAAGTTTCTAGAGCAACTTATCAGCAGTTTCAAAGGAAGGACTATTGTTGGAAGGATAAGAGGAAAGGTTTGCTGAATTCAACTGTAAATATTCAGATTTGAATTTTAGAAAGAACTGATCCAAATTCATGTTTTAAATAAATTAACTGATTTTCATGACATTAGCTATTAATTTTCCTTCATTTTAAAAAATTAAAATCTCTCCTTTAAAATGTCATATCCTAAATTGCATGAAAACAATTATTAAAAAAAAAACAACTAGCCCCCCCTTCCACTTCATGGCTTATATAACTATTCTAATCCAGACATGCTCTTCCTGTTTTCCAGTCATAAGCAGATTAGGTAAAGCAGGGGTGGGTTTGGAAGTGTCATTTTCTGGGTTCCTTTTTGATGCCCATGGTCCAGATGAGTGGATGATCCGTTTCCACAGTCACAATTCCAGAGCCATCATAGGTATTTGAAGTGCTCACTAGGGTTCCGAACATGAGCACATCATTGGCTATAACAAATGGACAAAAGACAAAGGAGTTAAGCATAATTATTATAGCTAACATTTATCTATCTTTTTACATACATTTTCTCATTTAATTATCCTTTCCTTTTTGTGGCTGATCAGTTACTTCCTAACCCCATTTGGGTTTTCGGCAAAAATACTGGAATGATCTGCTATTTCCTTCTTCAGCTCATTTCACAGATAAGGAAACTGAGGCAAACAGAATTAAGTGACTTGCCCAGGGTCACATAGTTAGTATCAGAGGCTGGATTTGAACTCAGGAAGATGAATCTTCCTGACTTCAGGCCCAGCACTCTATCCACTGTGAAGAACCCCATGAGGTAAGTACTAAAAGGAATTATCCTGATTTTTGCAGATGACAAAACTGAGTCTCAGAAAGGCTAATGCTATTCAACAAACATTTATTAAGCACCTTCTATGTGACAGGCACCAAGCTAGGTGCTGCAGAGACAAAGACAAAAATGAAAATGGTCTCTGTCCTCCATAAGCAAAGCTCTGCTTTGGGGAAACAACATGCATGCATCTGTATATATAGATAGAGATTATGCAAATAAACCTAAGCTGATTTGGTATGGTGTAGGGGGAATCACTAGTGGGACTCAGGAAATGACTTGTACAGCACGTGTATTCATCAGGTGAGCTTCAGCCCGAGGAGAGGCAAGTACTCTAAGAACTATAAGTGAGGAAGGAGAGCCAGGACAGAGACATGGAGACACGAGGCAGAACAGTATATATGGAGGACAGCAACTTGTTTAGATAAACACAGTCAGTGAATGGGAGTGATGTCATTTGAACCCAGATCCATCCTGATGCCAAATATATTTACTTGTTACCAAATGTCTTTCAATCAGTCAGTCTGATGACAGTCAGCTTGGCAAATTATTTTTAAGTCCTTTCGAAATGAAGCATTATTGAATCAGGAACGGTGTCAGCCACCGTACTAAAGTGGATGCCATTACAAGGAAAATTTTTGGTTTAATAAAATGGTTATTAATCAAAATCACATCGGTATGATTCTGCATTTAGATTTAGGATTCGTAATGTTTTCTGTGTCATGAAAAGTTCTAGCAGTTTGATGACGCCTACAGAAGTCTTTTCAGAAGAATGTTTCTAAGTGTATTAAGATTCACAAGTTTACTAAGGAAAGCAATTATATTGAAATGTAAAGTTCAGAAACTTAAGGTTAAAAACCCCTGATCTGGAACTGGTTGTACCTGGATAAAAATGAGCTCTACAATGGTCCTGATAATTATTGAAATTCTTAGTCATTCATGCTTATTAACTTTGACTCTTCCATTTCCCTTATTCCCAAGATCCCCAGCATTTACTGCAGCACCAGGTTTATAGTAGGCACTTAGCAAAAATTCATTAAATTGAACTTATTTTCAGGTCTGGTTGCCTAATAACGACTGCAACTAGCATTTAGATATGCTTTAAGGTTAACTTTACTAATATTATTTCACTGGACCTCACCTGAGAGTTAGAAGTAAGTCTATTGTTGATCTCATTGTATAGATGACAAAATTAAGAGACAGGTTAACTGACTTGTTCAAGGGTCATATAGCTAGTAAGTATCTGAAGCTGGATTTGAACTTGGGTCTTCCTGACCCTAGGCCCAATATTCTATTCACTGCATCATCTCTCTTTCCTCTACTATCTCTTACTTCCACCTATCATTTTCACTTACATTGCCTAAGTATTAGTGAGGTATCAAAATTGTGAACCTGAGCTGAAGAAAAGATGGTGCTATCTGAAGAAATAGGGCAGTTAACAAGATGCAAAGGTTGAGGAGAAGAATGCTAAGTTCCATTTTGGACATGTAAAATTTGAATAAATTGCCATCTTGAATCAACAGTTAAGGATGACTGGAACTCAAGGCAGATTCTAGGATTGGGTACATGAATCTAGTGATCAACCTTTGGGAGCATTACCATAGGAGAGCAGGAGAAGTGCTTGTTTTTTTATACTTTCGTCCTGTTCAGATTGCCTCTGGATTATAACATTCAGTTGTGGGTACCATGTTTAGGAAAGACACAAGTGACTTGAGATGATTTCCAGCAAGGCATTGAGGATGGTGAAGGGCCTGGGGAATAATGTCAAAGAATGAGGGATATTTAACTTGGAGAAGAAAAGACATGGGGGGAAGGGTAGCATGTGGCGTCTATCTACAAACATTTGAAGGGTTGTTGTGTGAAAGAGGGGATTAGATTTGTTCTGCAAGACTTTCCAAGGGTCAAAGCCAAGTAATGAATGCTGCATTCATAATGGAGCAACAGAGAGATGATTAAGAGTGCTTGACTCGGAATCAGGAAGGTCTGAATTCAAACTTACACATGATAACTTCTCTCCGACTCATTTGTAAAATGGGGATCGTTACAACCTACCTCACGGGGCTATTGTGCGGATCAAATGATAATGTCAAGTTCTTTGGAAAACTCAAAGTGCTACATAATGTCACTATTACTTTTGTTCAAACTTCCAAACAATAAGAATGATTCACAGATGAAAGGAGCTACCCACAAAGGTACTGGTGCAAACCGCAATTTGTTGTTGCTGTTGTTTCCAACTCTTCGTGACCCCATTTGGGGTTTTCTTGGCAAAGATACTGGAGTGGTTTTCCATTTCCTTCTCCAGCTCATTTGACAGCAGAGGAAACTGAAGCAAACAGGGTAAGCATCTGAGGGTAGATTTCAATACAGAAAAAAAGTCTTCCTGACTCCAGCCCTGGCACTGCATCCATTGAGAGGTGGTAAAGCAAAAGTTGACTGGATACTAACTTATAGAGCTTGGACTAGATGTCTGTGAGTATGAGGTTAAAGCAATGTGCCCAAGGCCATAAAACTATCTCAGCAGAATTACCACTGCCATCAAAAACTCTGGAAGAAGAGACAATAATATCTGATGTTTGTTGGGCTTAAATATGGAAAAGGTACTTTGAAAACATATTGAGGCATACCTAAATAGCATATTAGGGTATGAAAAGCACTTTACAATTTATAAGCTTATTTGTCATAATATATCTGTGCAGTAAGTACAATAGATATTATTTCCTTTTACAGACAGGGATACTGAGGTTCACAAGGCTTAATTAACCTGCTCATAGACACCAAAAACTAACCTTGAATCCAAGTGTCCCCAATATCCAGTCATTTTTCCATGACAGTCATTTAAATTTTTTGTATTCCCTTCTTCTACTCCTCTATTATTATTTCCATACTCCTGTAAGCCTTAGAGGCCACCACCACCCCATTTTTTTCAATTTTAGTGACTCTTTTAGGAAGGGAGGAAAGCAACACTTGCAAGTCTTCCTCAAGCAAAGCTTTTATATCTTCTCTAGGCATTTATTACAAATAATATAAATGGTACAAACAATTATAAACATTCAATTTTCAATCATACCTTGGAGATTTCAGTTAACCAATTTGAAAAGTTAAAGAACCTCTTTGACTTCTAAATTTCAATCTTTGAACTAGTTAGTGAAATAGAAGTTTCACCTTTTTATCTTGTAAATATGTAACTAGCACTAATTCTCCTTTTGGCTAGTTAAATGCTATGAGCTTGTGCTACTGGTGAGAGCACTGGGTACCGATATTATAAATCTCAGATCTGCTACATGCTGTCTACATGAGCTAAAGCAAGTCGTTCTCAGTTTCAGTTTCCATATGTTTTCTTCCAGCTCTAAATCCTACACCTGAATATTTTGACTATTAACTAGTTGACAGACCTTATTTCTTCTGTCTGGGCCATGGTACCAGCATGTTACTTTGATGACAGCACTTTAGTAAAACGGTAGCACATTGAGTTAGGTTGCCATATTTCATTTAGAAAGGATAAGCTGGAGAATTCCTAAAGGGATTTAACGAGGGTGGTGCAGAGATTCAAAACAATGCCTTTGAAAGCTTGCTTGAAGGAACCAAAGGGGATGGTTAGCCTGGAGAAGAGAAAATCTAAGAGAAATAGGATCATAAGCTTCAATGTTGGATGATGAGTCTTTGTGAAAGGCTGAAACTTATTGGCCCCAGAGAATAGAACTAGGACCACTGTATATAATTTATAGAAAAGCAGATTTGAGCCACAAAAAAAGCTTCATGGCAATAAGATCTGTCAAAAATAAGAGACCAGAATAAAGGAAACATGAATTACTCATCATTGGAGGTCTCCAATCACCATCAGACTATTTGTCAGTGATTGTAGAGGATTTCCCTGCTTCTGACAAGGTTTACACTAGATAACTTTTGTGGCCCTAGCACCTCTGGGCGGCTTATTAGTCTCACAACTTAACATCGGTCAGCTTGGAAAGCCATTATCAGCAATTCACAACCCCTAGAAACCTCCCTGCATTTAAATGTCTTAATAAGTAGCCGGTTGATTCCCATTGTCTAGCTGTAGTTGTTTGGTTTATGTTGTTTAGATTATGAATGTGTATGTGTTCGTCATTCATTGCCAAAGAAGACCACGCCATCAGAGAAATGACGACATGACTTGCACTTGACTTTGTTTTGAGTGAGGGAGGGCTGTGCAGGTCACCAGCCTCACTTCTACTCCACAGCCATCTGAATCCAGTGACCAGATATTCATCAGGATGACTGGAGATGGGGTGAAGTGACTTTCCCAAGGTCACACAGCCAGTGAGTGTCAAGTGTCTGAGGTGAGATTTGAACTCAGGTCCTCCTGACTCCTGCACTGGTGCTCTATCCACTGCGCCACCTAGCTGCCCAGATTATGAATGTTATGTCTTAGTATAATGGCAAGGAAAAAAATTAACTTCCTCTATATGGCATGAAAGCTAGCTTATTATCCCTTAATTAGATTAGTGAACTGCACAAAACAAATGCTCAATAAATGTGCAATGAATAAATTCTCTGTTGGACCCTTGGGGTCAGGAGGATACTTACTACAGTTATCCCAAACACTTTCCTCATTGTGGTTCCAATGTCTTGGGTTAGCATGAGAAATTAAATGGGATTTTGGGTGGAGTTTTGTGGAAGCCTGAGATGAAAGGAAAGGCCAGCAGAAAACACAGAGAAAGTTTAGAAACTCAGAAATACATAAAATATAAGTATAGTATTTTACAATATTGACATTTTGTCTTTTGATACCATAATAATTCTGATTTCTCCGGTATGAAAGGAGAGCCAAAAATTTTTATGTGGATTTTCCAGATCAAGGGGGCATAGTGCCTCTAATCTCCAAGATGTGGAAGGGATACTACTCTCTGCAGACCTCAGTTTTCTCATCAGCAAATCACTGTGGATGTACTAAGATCTCTTCCATCTCTAAATCTGGAGTACAGTGTAACAGAAAGAATGATGAACTCAGAATATAGGTCATGGGTTCAGTTCCTGGCTTTCCCTTCAATTACCTGGTTGAAACTAGTGAAGTGACAATCTCCGTTTTCTTATTTATAAAACGAGAAGATTAGAAGACATGGCTCTAATGTCTTTCCCAACTTTTAAATCGTATGGTGTTACAAAAGGAAAGCTGAATCCTTATTGTTCTCTTCTGTGCCACTAGAGGGAGTGTTTTACCTTCCTTGGGAAATTTCCCTGAAGAAGCCACTTTAAATATACTGGAGCAGAGCTAAGAGATGGTTAAAACAATAACCTATCAATTCATGATTCATCAATGAAAACTTGTTTTCCCATGCAGCTTTTAACCAGTGTGATTAAGAAGACATGTAATATAGAACTAATGATGATATAGGTAGAACTCCATTTAAATGCATGCCTTCATCTGTGTAGAGTTAATCACACAGCCCATTAGAAAGGGAGTATAAAAAAAGGGAGTCCAATGCAGGGATGGAGGACAGGAAATGATAATCCAGAAAAGATGACTGAGAATGTACCACACAGGTGGGAGGAGAGTTTATTAAGGAACTGGGGCTGGCCAATTATATTAAAAGATGCAGAGGTGTTTTATAGTATGAAAACTGAGGAAATGATTGGGATTTAGCAATTAAGAGACCCATTCAGCAGACCCTAAAGGGGATCAGAAGCCATAATTCAAGGAATCTAAGGAGTAGGGCAGGAGATGAGAAGTTCCAGGGGACCCTTTCTAGAATTTTAGTTGGGAAAAAGAAAATTAATAACAATAGAAGTTCAATTGGTATTAAATGGTAGTGCCAAGAGTAACCTTTTTTAAGGAAGAGAATTATGTCTGCAGGTATTCAGGGAAGGGAAGGGAAGAGAAACTGAAGACGAGAAGAAAAAGAGAATTTTAATCGTGCAGAATCCCAAAGGAAATTTGAGTAGATAAAATCAAGGGCTGCATACAGTGTGGAGTTGGTTCAAAACAGGAAAAGAACCTCAACAAGGATGGCTTTGATTTTTCAATAGACTGGACAGATAACGAGAATGAGGAAGCATGAAGGAGGCTGCATGAGGAAGCCAATCAGGGGGAAAAATAGGAGCTTGCTGTATAGCAGCGAGAGCCCAATGGAGAGTGTTGTTCAGTTGTGACTGACTTGACTCTTCATGGCCCCATTTCAGTTTTCTTGGCAAAGACGCCATAGTGGTTTGCTGTTTCCTCCTCTGGCTCATTTTGCAAATGAGGAAATGGAGGCAAACAGGGTTAAGTGACTTGCTTAGGGTCACAAGGCAAGTAAGTATCAAGGCCAGATTTGAACTCAGGAAGATAAGTCTTCCTGACTTTGGGCACAATACTATTTAGTGAACAACCCAGCTGCCAATGGAGATTACATAATAAGTTTGTAGTGGACCCCGCCAGCACAGTTTTACAAAATATTCTTTATAAAATGGGACATGTTTTCTAAATATTTTGTTTCTGAAAAGGAGGAAGTTCTTAATTGATTTTTTCCTTGATAAAAAATGCTATGTATGCTTAAAGCTTGTGACCTGCATTTAGATTTGGATAAATTGACCAGATGTCTCAATTTGGTGGACAGGTGTCAATGAAATGCAAATTTAGGTTGATTAGCTCATTAATCTGCTACTATAGACTAGCTCAAAGGATTCTTGAGGCCAGCTCTGTGATCTAGAAAAATTTCAGATCCTGAGATTTAAATGTTTTTGAACCACTTTATATTACTGTTGTCATGTGACAAATTATCTTTAGTGCATAAAAAGCAAGTTCCCAGTCATTTGTCTAGATATTTCCTTTACAGTATGGAGAGCTTAGGCCGTTACAAAAAATTAAAATAGAAATATATGTATATATCTATGTGCATACACCCATAAATGTGCATAAAAAGGGAACTAAAAAGCAATTCACTGGTGTCACTTTCTGTAGACAGAGTGAGAAGCTGGACTTTTGTAAAGTTGAAGGTTAAGCAGGAACATGAACGAATATGCAAACCTGAGAGGAAAGGATTGGGCAAACAAGGACTCTTTACCCACAAAATCCTATAAAACTATGGGGTATAATTAGTTTCAGAAAGCTAAGTATAGGACAGAGGAATGGAAATTACAGTTTGCACACCTGCTACACTTAATGCAACCCATGGTTGAAAATATAGAGGGACAAAAAATGTTTAGATTAAAAATTCCAGATGCATTTCGGGTTATAAAGAGCAAGCAGGATTTTGGCTCAGCCTTGAAACTAGGTCATGTGATGTCAAGTGTGGTGCTCTTCCTGAGAGAAATTTTATTTTAGCTTCAATTTAACTTTGTCTCTTTGAATCTGGATGCTATGCTCTTGGAGTCATTTTGGGAAATACCATGGCAGGAGGCAGAGCTGACACTCAACAAGTAAATCTGTTTTATCTGTGGGTAGATTGTGGTGCCCCTAGGTCATACTGATCTTATTCTTGAGATCCCTAAGACCAGAAAAAGTTAGGTTTAAAACCATGAGTTAAGGCTCCTGACCTCAATGCAGAGAGAATGAACACATTCTGTTAGCTAACAAAATGGCAGAATATGTTAAGTGTCCAAGGCAGTGTGGCATAGAAAATGCATTGCCAGACCTTAGAGTTATGAAGATTTGAGTTCAACACTAGTTACTGACACTTACTAGGTTTGGGACCCTGTGTAAGTCACTTAACTTCTATTTATCAAAGATCATCCCTCTGACTTAATTTATGAAGTCATAAACAAAGCAAAGAATTTTTACATAAGAAGCTCTTTATGTTGATGAAATCACAGATCTTTCCCATAAAGATTCATATATGCTAAATGTGAAATGAGTGACACAGACAATGCATGAAATAGAAATTGAGGAAAAAGAAAGAGAACTTTGTTCTAGGAAGGCTCTATTCATATAAGATGCATTTGACCTGGGATTTTTAATGGATAAATAGGATTTGTATGGGTATAGTGGAGAACATAAGTCAATTATTCATTCCTTCTATTTTAAATAAAGAACACATCTGGATTGTCAAAGATAACTAGT
This sequence comes from Bettongia penicillata ogilbyi, assembly GCA_023548195.1. Lineage (NCBI taxonomy): Eukaryota > Metazoa > Chordata > Mammalia > Diprotodontia > Potoroidae > Bettongia > Bettongia penicillata. The sequence continues at coordinate 2,021,518 of JAJHZJ010000026.1, forward strand.
CAATAAGAAAGCAAAGAAAAGGAAGGAAGGAAGGAAGGAAGGAAGGAAGGAAGGAAGGAAGGAAGGAAGGAAGAAAGGAACAGAGAAAGAAAGAAAGAAACAGAGAAAGAAAGAAACAGAAAGAAACAGAGAAAGAGAGAAAGAGAAAGGAAGAAACCCAAACTACAACCAACTATATGAAAAAATGCTCCAAATTGATAAGAGAAAAGAAAATGAAACCAACTCTGATGTTTTACCTGACTCACATCAGATTGACAAAGATGAAAATTATATACGTTGGAGAGGCTGTGGGAAGGCAGAAACATTAATGCATGGCTGGTAGAGACATGGTAAAATGACCAAACTATTCTGGGGAAAAAACTTACAACTTTACCCCCAAATGCATTTAACTATATGAATCCTCTGCTGCAGTGACAGTGACATTAAGCATGAAAAGAAGTGAAGACACAGAAAGGAGGCATATGTACAAAAAATATTCATTGTTGCTTTGCAGCCATTTTTCAGTTGTGTCCAACGCTTTGTTTGCTAAGATACTAGAGTGTCATTTACTTCTCCAGCTCATTTTACAATGAGGAAAGAGACGCAAACAGGTTTAAGTGACTTGCCTAGGGTCCAACAGCAAATAAGTCTAAGGATAGACTTCAACTCAAGAAGGTAAGTCTTCTTGACTGACTCCAGGTCTGCTACTCTATCCACTGTGCCATATAACTAAATATATTCATAGCAGCATTCTTATTGTAGTAAAGAACTGGGGATAAACAAGGGGCCTAAAAATTGGACACGGTTAGGTAAATAGTAAAATATCATGGAACAATATAAGATACGATAAATATGAAGAATTAAGAAAAACTAAAAGAGTTGTATGAACTGATGAGCAAAATGACCAATGCTTATAATGCTGAAAAGCTTCAGAACTTTGATGACTACAGCGACCAACCACAATTTCCAAAGACTAACCACAGAGACGTGAAGGACTAAAGATGAAGAATGGGATGGCCAAATAACTGTGCTCACTGTTTAGACCAATTCCCAGACTCCTCCCCTGCTTAAATCTAGAGTATACACTAAGAACTGTGCAGATGCATGGATGACTGTGAGAAAATGTGAAAACAGGAGGGAGGTGGCATCACCAATAAAGGATGGCAGGGCAGTCCAGTCTATGAAGAGGTGATTACAGCCTTCAGGGCATAGAGAGTAGACTTTATGGGTCCGACCACAACAGTGGAAGGTGACAACAAACTCTGATAAGAAAAGATCCTTCATACAAGAAATGTCACACTAGGGAATGTTCATTCTTCAAGTCATATATATCTCATTCAGACTAAACTATTTCTTGCCATCCTCAAACATGTTTTGAGCTTTTTGTCCTATCATAAGTCCCATTCTCTAGCTCCATCCCCATCCTTCACAATTCCGTTCCCAATGCCACTTTTCTGTGGAAAAGTCCCTGATTTCTGCAACAAGTAATGTTCTCACCTTCATCTGAACTTACAGAACATGCTATGTATTTTTATGATCTATCAGCGAACATCAGTATCAGTAGACCTAGGCTTGAGTCCAAGTTCTGTCACGTACTAGGACATCCTTCAACACATCACTTCACCTCTCTGACACTGTTTTTATTACTATTAAAATGGGTCCATAAATAAAGACAAATTTAAACAACCAGAGAAATATTAATTGCTCATGGGTAGGCTGAGCCAATAAAAATGACAATTATACCTCAGTTAATTCACTTACTCAATGACGTAGTAATCCAACTACCAAAATTTACTTTAGAGAGCTGGAAAAATAATAACAGAATTTATCTGGAAGAATAAAAGGTCAAGACTATTAATGGAATTAATGACAAAAAATGCGAAGAAGGCAGTCTAGCAGCTCCAGATTTCAAACTACGTTACAAAGTGGTAATCATGAAAACAATTTGGTACTGACTGAGAAACAGAATTGTGGATCAGGGAACTAGATTAAGTACACTATACATAGTAGTGAATGAACAGGGGTATGGCTAGGTGGATAGAATGCTGGAGCTGGAGCCAGGAAGACCTGAGTTCAAATCCAGTCTCAGACACTAGCTGTATGACCCAGGTCAAGTCATGTATAGCCTCTGTTTGCCTTAATTCACTGCAGAAGGAAATGACAAAGTATCTCTGCCAAGAAAACCCCCTGGACAGCATTGGCATGCTACGTTCCATGGGGTCATGAAGACTTGGACATGACTAAATGACTGAATAGCAACAAGAAATAAGTACAGTAATCTAATGTTTGACAAATCCAAAGATTAAAACTTTTGGGGCAAGAACTTAACATCTGATAAAAATTACTGAGAAAACTGTAAGGCAGTTTGGCAAAAGCTAGGCATGGACCAATATCTCACCCATTCATTACACAAAGTTTTTAAATAATTCTTCATACTAAGGGATTTTCTCTTTCCTATTTGGACAGAGTGTGTTAAAATGACATAAAATTAAAATAAGTTGAAACAATTCAACATGAAATAATGGATTACAATTTACTATCCCATTACAATTATTTTGTAGTGCATTTTCCGCAAGTCATAAGAACTTGGGAGTTGAAAGGCACCTTGGAGATCTCATATGTAGGGAATAAATTTGCATATAAATGGAAATATATATATTTTTAAAATCAGTGCGTGGGTCTAATGGGGTCTTCAAGTACAACAAGCCTACTAGAGATTGTGATATTCAAGTGCTTTCACATTTTAAACATGAAAAATTTCCTGACTTGAATTACTAGAAGAGTATGACAGTGTCCTGCAGGAAACAACACATTCTTTTAAAAAATTTGCACGTGGTTCTCAGTGAATATTTATACTAATAACTTTGGATTGAGGCATCTTTCATCTCTTCTAGTTACTTTTCCTTTCCTGAAGAAATAGTTGGATATTTTGCTTCACAGTCTACTGTGTTCCATCAGACAGGAGACTATATAGGTGATGTCCCAAAGACTTTCCACAGAATCTGAAGTTTAACTATACTGGCCCTTTTAAAGTGTGGTGGGGCTAGAGAGCAAGAGCTGGCAGGCAGCCTTTCATAGAAGACTTACCTAATTGTCATTATTCTATGTAGTGGGCATCGAGGAATGGCAGAAGCCACAATGAGTTCACTTCCCTAGCGAGGTGATTTAGCATAAAGTGACTTGTTCAGTCCCTAAGCAGTGGTTCAGTAGAAGAGCCAATTCAATAAGCATTTTTAAGCCCCTATTATGTGCAAGATGCAAAAAATATCCTTTGGAAACTGGGCCTTCTGTGAATGAGCAGTTTCGGTGGAACAGGAAAACGTTAGAACAAGTCTTCTTCTGTAGGTATTATTTGTCTGTCAGCAACTGTGATCACTCACCAACAAACATTTGTTACAGTATAAAAAACAATTCTATCTACAGGATGTACAACTGGGTACTACACCTGGCACTGAAAGCAAGACAAATTTTAAAAAAGAGATATTCCTGGCCTCCTGAGAGTTTACAATCTAATTATACTAGACTATATTACATGACCAATGAGTTAAAAAGGTTCAGAACAAAATGCACTGTTAGGTTCAAGGGGGTGTTCAGGTCTGCCTTTACAAGTAGGCAAAATATCCACTCCCTCATTTCTCCAAATATTTATTCTGCTATTTAATCATCGGAGCTTTATTTCTTTCAGGGTTGACTTTCCAGAATCCCCTTTAAAAACAGAAAATTGCATAGTCCTATCCGGTAATATGTCATCAGTCAGCATCTGCGAGGAGGTGGAGAAGGTAAAAGCAGGAGACCACCACCAGCTGACAACAAGAATGAGACCCAAACCTGGGACTCAGGTGAGATGAAGGGTATGACAAGGCAGGAATGATGAGGTAGAAGGGTGCCAAAAGTAGTAATTAATGTTTCTATAGTATCATTGGACTAAAAAAACATCTCTTCACAACAGTATAATGTCTCTTTCATTGACCATCAGAACCTGAGGTTCTCAAAGTTTGTTTGTTACCCCAAATCACAGTTAATTAGCAGCAGAGTTAGTCCTGAACCCAAACCCTCTCCTTTCTATCCCCACCACACTGTCCTGTAGCAAAGACAAATTTTTGGGGGCTGGGAATGCTTGGGACACTCAAATCACCTTCTCATACATAGTTTACCAACATTGCTGGTTTTGGAGCAGAAAATCTTCTCTTAATTGCAACAGCACCAAAGGGTGCTAAGTAGTATTCAGTGTTACTGTTGGGAGACTACAGAACCTCTCTGGGTTAAAAAAGAAAAAGACTGAGTCTAGGCTGTCAGCAAACACTGAGATAGAATACAGACAGAGGCTAGTTGGATAAATTGGATTATCTATTTTAACTTCTAAGCTCTCACTGGGAAGAGAGGGAATCTGATGGACTGGCTTGATATAGCACACAGGTGAGCACTCAATACTTTCCTTTTTGAAGATTCTCAAGGACTTCATCATGAGGTATGGCTCATATGCTAGGAATTAAAGTGACGTAGGCTAGGAAGCTCCATTTAGATGCTCAGGTTAGAGGGGGACTGTTTACAGTGTGGAAGCCATTACTTACTGTCTCAGAGGAGTTCACAGGACTCAGGGCTAGACGGCATTTTCTTGCCAGTGCCCCCTCCTACACATCTCTCCTGTATCAAGGGTGAGGACATGCCCCTAATCATATTAACTGCTGTTTAACTGTCCTTTTATTCTTCATTTCTCTCCAGGAGCATGAATTCACTTTGTGGGCAGCGTCTCTTGGGTGTTTTGTCATGGTATTCCCAACACTTAGCATGACAGGGAGAAGGCACCGTATAAATGCTAGCTGAATGCCTATGACCCTGGAAAAAAATCTGATTTGGATTTCAACTGGGAAAAAAAAAAGCCCTGTGGTCTTATTTCTCTCTCCAATATTATCATTTTAAAAATTCAGGTTTTTTAAGGGTTTTAGAGTTAGAAGTTTCTCTCAATGAGTTTATATATTCAAAAACATATTGTACTTTACTAACATCTTTCATTTACATTTCAGAAAATAAATTTTGGGAGTAACAATGAACTGATTTAATACTACTTGTAATTATGTTTTTTGCCACTGGTTTGCAACTGCATTCTAGAAAAAAAAAGAAATATTACTTGCATGGAATGTTCATTGATGGTAGCAATAAAGTCTGTTCTACTGAATTAATTTTCCTCTGGAAGATAATCTACTTCCAGTCCTAGTTAAGATATGTAAACTATGCTTTTCTTATAGAATTAACACTACTCCATTCAAATTCGGGAGATTTTTTAAAAGTATTTTCTTTAATAAGAAGACTAGATCAAGAAACTTTACATACCCAACATGAAGAGATGAATGAAGTAAGCCAGATAAGTGAAACAAGATTGTTTATTTCATGAACATCAACTTATAAACAAAAGCACAATGCTATTTTAGGTGAAACAAAATTGGCTTAATTATCCAGCTAATTGCTTTTATTTTCTGCTTCACTTTTGATATGTAGATACTGGAGAAAATCTACTGAAACTGTGACCAAAGCTTTCTAATGTAAAGGAATTTAAAATAAAGACGGATGTGAATTAGTTGGTAAGAATTTGAGTATTTTCAGTGACATGAGCATAAGATTCAGGGGCTGTGAAGGACGCACAACCTGAAGATTGAGAGAATTTAACCTGAAATTTGGAAAAGGCCACTCAACACGCCAAGTCTCAGCAATATGTCTTATTGGTGTCAATAGAATCTAATTTGGACTCTGGAAGGAAGCATGGTTTAGGAATAGTCACTGCTTTAGTTACTACATATACATATGAATGTATGTGAGTATATATACATACCCACACATATAAAATAACATACATGTATACATACAATCATATATATATATATCTTTAAGTTACAATGCTATATAAAGGCTATTATTATTAAACATCTCTTCTTTTTTCAGTCAGATTCAGATAGAAATGCTCTCATCATTAGTCATGATTCTGCTGTTATCCTTTCTTACTTACTGTTCTATAGATCATTCACAGGTGACTTTGCAGCTAACTAAAAGTATTAGGATATAAGTTCTTCCTCCATGGATTGATTCACAGAATAAACCCTCAGGATAGCTGCAGTAGGAGTCAGGATAACAGGGATGGTGTGTGCGCTTCACTGTTTCCACATGATTTTACTTCCTTCACTAGATCTCTATATTTTGAAAGCTTTTCATTCTACATAATTTGGGAGATTGATCATTTGGCATGTGATACAAAATCTTTTTAAAAAAACATTCTTAAGTTTTTATGGCTACATGTTATGTCCAAGTGATTCAGGACAGTCCATCAGTGATAATGATCTGCTTCTAGTTCAGTTTATTTGCTGAGCTCTCCAGAATATTCTCAGGTCTCTGCTGTGCAGTGGGGACAGGGGGAGAAGAAGAGAAGGAAATTTGCTATTTGTCAGTTTGTGGAAGATAGCGGGCATATAATTCTTACCACAAAGTTAATTCTTTCTTGCTTGCTATTCAGTTGGTGCTAAAGTTTTATAGCTTCCAGTCCTGCCTTGCGTGGACCACCATTTCCATGCATAATTTACTGTGTACACTAAAGTCACACTCTTTAAGTTTAACCCTTAGTAGTGTCTGATGGCAGGGAACTGATCCTGGATTACCATCATAAGCTCCTCTTTTTCACAAATGAATCTGTATGACTTAGCTATTACTATTGTTGTCAGAATAACAAGTCTGCACTGGGGAACAATGAGGTGAATGAAAACTATTCATTAAGTTTTTACTCAGTGCCAAGTACTGGGTTTACAAAGACAAAAGGAATACAAATATAAAAAGTGAGACAGTCCTTACTCTTATATTACATTTTAATAGAGGAAGACATATAGTAAAGGGATGGCCAGAGAAGTGGGTGTCAAGAGAAATCAGAAAAATGGTGATCCATAGAACAGTCAATCAGCATCCCCTTTCTAGAAGTAATGGTATTATTGATCTGATTACTGGAACATTGGAAAGAGTGCTGTATTTAAAGTCAGAGAGTTATAGGTTCAAATGTAGATTTTCACTGTATGATCTTGGGTAAGCCTCTTACCTCATGTGCCTTAGTATCCTGATCTGTCAAAGAAAGGGGTTAGAAAAGATGACTTCTAAGGTCCTTTCCAGTTCTATATTGATAATCCTATGAAACAGATTGAAAAACTTAGGACTATCTCTAAAAAGACAGAATGGCATTGGACTGTAAAGACAGATCACATAAAGACTATAAAAACATACACCAAAAGGAGGAAGAAATTTAGCCTACTAAATATGTATTACACTTACTACAAATAAGCATACATATATCCCTTAGGAAAAGAATGGGAGTGTTGGGGAGAAATGCCAAGAACTGAAATGTCCCATCTTAGAAGGGTACCCCATCACTCTGTTGTGGTTCTCCAAGGACATGTAGCCTTATAACAGAGTTGTTATGCAGTTCTGAAAGTTATCCTGTTATCTACTTGGTTTTCTGAGTGTCAATGTGGAAATGATATGAAAAAAAAAAAAAACACTTTTCTGATTCATTGTTATGCATGCCATGAATTACTGAGGAACAAACTGTTTTCTTACCCAGCCTTATCTGTACAAAGTGGCATGTTTTTACTCTGCTTCTCCCTGGAAAAACAGTGATCTGCTAAAGAACCTCACAAGGTGAGCACTCATCACCTCTTTCCCCTGACAACTAATCTTTTTTTTTTTTGAACTCAGGTGACTGAGGATGGGCTATTATACTTCCCTTTGAAAAGTGACAGCATTTATCTTTATCCTTAGGAGGAGTCACATTTGCCATGCCCTTGGACTGGAGCTAGAAGTCATCAGAAAGCTTTTGATGTTCAATTACTGTTACTTTTTATTTTCAATCCCATCTTGTGAATCAGCCTGATGTCCGAAAAACAATTAGTCCAACTGAAGACCATTATTTAGAGGAATCAAAGCCAATTATACCAGTTAGAAAATGTCCTCCATGATTATCATCAAATGTTCAAGATTTTTAAAACAAACACAAACTTTATTACTTCTTTATGTTAAGAGGTCTAATGCATAAATAGTAGAATCTTCACATTTCTATTGTTGCAACTAGAGCTATTAAAGCTACTTTTTGAAAAAAAGGAAGCATGTTTATGTGAAAAAAAGTCAAATATGAATGGCTTATAATGATTATAGGCAGTGAAGCAGAAGACTTGGTTTGTTTTATGAGAACATGTTATAAACGCGTAAGTCTGTCTAATATTCATACCTTTTGGCAATAAGAGTATTAAAATATCAGCTCCTTGAGGGCAGGAACTATCTTTTACCTCTTTTTATATCCCCAACAAGGTGCCTCAAACATGGTAGGTGTTTAAAAATTGTTAATTGGTTGACTGACAAAGAGAACAATAAATGAATGTTCAGGGCTGGGGTGTCACTTTCTCTTAAAATGATTTAGTTTCTTTTTTATGCATCATACTAATTGAAATTTGCTTTGGGTTTCCTCAAAATATAAGCTGAATGACTCCAGGGCAACATAAATAATGAGGTTTTTACTATGCTAGTGTGTGAAGAAAGCAGATACTTAGGGATTAGGCTCAATTAGTAGTAGTTGGGTAACCTTGGGCAAGACCCCTCTCTGAATTTCAGTTTACTCATTTGTAAAATAAGAGAGTTGCAACAGATGGCTTGAGGTCCTTTATAACTTTGACATTTTAAAGATTTTTACTAACCTTCTAGAGTTCTCATTCATTCATGGTGCATTAGCTCGATCACCTTCATTAATATGCTATAAGTGAATTCTAATATGGGAGGGGATATCCAACACCCAGCCTTCAAATCAATGCTTCTTATTCTTTTTTACCACTATTCTAAGCACTTCAACAAATATGAAATGATCCTGCACACTCACCCTCAGTGGCAGAGACACTTAACTTTTCTGTGTGTCATAGACCCCTTAGGCAGTCTGATAAAGCCTATGAACTCCTCAGAATAATGGTCTTAAGTAAAATAAAATACAGTGGATTCTAAAGTAAATCAATTATACTGAAAGACAACTGTAAAAAATATATATTAAAAAATAAAGATTCACAGACTACAGGTTATGAGCCCTTGCTTTAAAGTTAGCCCAGTATAGGTTGCCATCTGTGAATTTAGGAACAGGAAGCAGAATGCCCACTGAAATCTCTAGCATAAGTTCATTTTTAAATAAATGAAATATTCAGTGAAACATTTTCACCCTGATTCACCTTTCTTATTTTTGCTTTGAACATTATCGTTCTCTCAAATTTATGTTGCATATGCATGCAAACAGGTATACACAAAAATACACATTCTAAAGCTGTACACCACTGCACAGATTATAATAAGCATTCATAGTGCTGCAAAGAGGTACATAAACATGACTTAAACTTAGCTCATTTAAGAGGCCAAAAAAATTCCAGGCATCACTGTGACTTCAGATGGCCTCAATAGATAATTAATAGGAATGGAAAGTAGAAGTTTGCCATCAAACAAGGTACGTAAGATCACTTAGTTTTTCTTTTAGAAAGCTTATTTCTTGCTGACAGCTGTCATTTTGGAAATGCAGCATCTGATTTAGATAAAGTTTATTGATATTAATAGATCTGATTTTTTGGTATCAGAGGCAATAACTATAGTCCTAGTCTTTGTTCACAGGATCATAAAACAGATGTTTGCTTGTTCTGAATATATTTCATTTTAAGTGTATACATTATCAAGACCTATTTTCATCCTCATTTTTTTTCCTATTGATATATGGTGAAGGTATTTTATATTGGGAATAGTTTGCAATATCCAGTATGAATATCACAATAAGGTCTATTATTGCAAATAGACTCCCTTTGATTTCTGCTTAAGTCTTTTGTTTTCAGTGCCTGGAATCTGCATCCTCTCACCCCCATTCCCTCTTACACAAATACCTTAGAAGGCTTTTTTTATTTATTATTAACTTGAGGTTAAACTCCAGTTCCAATTTCTCCATGAAGCCTTTCCTGACTATCTGAGTACGCAGTGAGCTTCTGCTTTTGACCTTTTTTGCACCGTATTGTCTATGTTGCGCAATTAGCACCTTATTTTGTGATAACAAATTTTTCTTCAAAACTACTACCTAGCTGAGCTTGTTAGCAGAGCTTTGAATTCTGGTTTTACTATTGCCTACCTTGGCTTTCTTGAATAAGTCACTTTATTTCCTGTGGACCTCAGTTTTTCTTCTATACTTAATAGAGCTAGAGCTGATGTCTCCTGGATCAATTACAGAGATACATATGCTTAGGGTCGGAAGACTGTGGAATCACACAGCAACGCTTGGTTTCAATGGTGAGCACAGGTGATTGAACAGTGATCTTGAGTTGGGTACTTCTAGTTTTAAAGGCACAACCCTAAATTCAGGAGGCCAAGAGCTCCTGGATTCCAATGATTAAATCTAATCACCAAATCCGATGACCTTTTCTCAATCCTCATCCTTGACTTCTTTGTAACACCTGACATTGTTTAATCACTGGTTTCTAACTGGATATATATATATATATATATATATATATATATATATATATATATATATATATATATAAACACTCAACAGGCCCCAAACAGAACTCATCATCTCCTCTCTTTGCCTTCCCTTCCAAAATTCTCTGAGGCTAGAAGCATGGCCATTGGAAGCTAATTTTTTTCTCTTATTCCAGTTCCCAGTACTATCATGGAAAAAATGTTTCCTCTGAAATTCTGAATGATGTAGTAGCTCTGAAAATCTGAACGATGTCATGATGTTAACAGATTAAGACTTGATTATACTCAAACAGGGGGTATAAATTTCAACATTTATGCTGAATTTATTGGGCATTACAAAGGCCACACCTCCACTGAAAATTCTTCTGATGCTTTATATATCATGGCCTAACTGTGTGTATCTTTGTCCCCTTTCTGCCAATGCCCCAGCTTCTTGGCACAGAAGAGATCTCAACCAAGCTGGCTGAAAGCAAACTTTGGCAGTTGAAATCAAGCTGGAAAGGATTAAAACACAGGAGCAAAAATGAATTCAGTGTCTGTTTCCTAAAAAATTAGTACAACCAAGTTCTGAGAAACTCATCACAAGAAAGTTGGCCATGACATGATTTTTTTTTTCTTTTTGAAGGGGTAAGGTTTGGGGATTAAAAGAACTCAATTCCAGTAAATAAAGTGAGCAAGGCATGCAGTGGAAGAATTCCTTTAGATCATTTTTTATGTTGACCTACATAGATAAAATCTTATAAGCAACAAACACATGTTCAAGTCCTTTGATTTATTCATACAGAAACAGCCAAACACTCATCTTGATAGACCCTAGGAGTCTAGTACTTCTACCCATTATTCCTACATATTTAGTAAAAATGTGCTCAACAGAAACAAAGGACACTCTCTACCAAGGCTGGCTGAAATGAAAGACCCACATATACATCTCGATTGTACCCTATTAGACACCAACCAGACCAGATGATGTAAGCTCATGACCCTCAAATGTAGAGAAGCTTTAATGCACCACTAAATTACTATAATGCTACACTATGCAGGAAAAGACATTAAAATTTTAACAGGGCAATTGACTGCCTGTAGTTCAACTTTCAAACACATTGCATAAGAAAAATTGTAGTAGTCATGCTCTGGTAGCATGACATATGCCAATGGTCTCTAAAGTTTTAAAATAAAAAGATTTGCTTTCTATTTGACAATCATATATTCCAGCATAAAATGGTATCCATCTTCACCCAACCTCAAAAACAATGAAGATAACACAATGAGGAATAAGTGTAAAAAAAAAAAATGGATTAAACCAGCTGTTACACTTGTTGACATTCCCTCCTTGCCAATTAGCAATTCCCATTTAAAAGTAAGACAAAGACAAAATAGCTAAACTAACTGTGGTTCAATAGGATGCCATCAAGAATGTTAAATATGGAGAAAATAAAGAAATATGTAATGAGGTAAAATGAGATAATGAAGAAAGCAGTCATGGAAGTTCAATATTCACAGACTAAAACGACACAGAAAAAAAATGCTTTGATGGACCTGCAATTTCACTGTGTCCCCTGGGGCAAACAGTAAGCCCTTCATGGCTTCTCATCATGCCCAATTCTTATCTATATTTCCATCAGTACTCATTAGAGGAAGCCACCAAAAACTCTAGAAATCTGTTACTTCTTTTAATGTCAAAAATGACTGACATGCATCTCAGAATGTGGTGGTCTCTCATTTTCACCACATAACTGATCTTCTTTCCTTTCTAATCATATGTTAACAATGATGTATTTCATGGTATTGCATTAAGTTAACACTCATCCCATGTCTTTCCCTTTAGTTTACTTGTAATTTTAATTATTCCAAAATCACATTTCTTGACTTGTAGTCATACAGAATCACTGAGAATCAGTGCTAAAGAAATGAAAACTTGCAGCAGTCAACAGTGACCAATGGAAGGCTTTCTGTTTTAAAAGCCAACCCGACCCCCCATCTATTTGGTTGCAGCTTAGACATATGCAGCATCTAAGACAGTGTTAATTGATGCATTAAATGATAGACTGCTCTTCAATTTGCATGATAGTCTGTACAACATTATTTTTCATTTACTTTGTTTTTCTAGTGTTAATGGTTAGTGTATTTCCCAAAATTTCCAGTCAATCTTCTGACATTAAAATGTGGGACATTGTGGAAAAATGTATGTGAAGTCCAGACTTATTCATGTTTTCATCAAGGATATCATCAATGAATACATGGACCTTTCTCATAAAGATTATAGTCACTGCTAAAATTTAGATTGTTCTTTAAGGTTTGTAAAGTACTTTATATACTTCATATAGTACCTAATTTGTTTCTCACAACAATACTGAACTGATTTTTTTATATCTTTTTGTATAATATGATCATGTGATCCTTTCTTTTGTTTTTATTCAGATGTCTTCAAAGTCATTTCCCAAGTGCCTGAAAAGTCATGTCACTTTTAGAATGAATTTCTTAGAATTTATTTGATCAACAATTCTTTCAGACTTTATTTTTAAAAGCCAATGAAAGTTCTTCTAAAATGGCAGAGTACAAATCATTGTAGGTCAGTCATTTGTGTGTGACTTTTCATGAACCCATTTGGGGTTATCTTTGCAAAGATAATGGAATGGTTTGCCACTTCCTTCTCCAGCTTATTTTACAGATGAGGAAACTGAGGCAAACTGGGCTAAGTGACTTGCATCACACAGCTAGTAAGTATCTGAGGCAAGATTTGAACTCAGGAAGATGTGTATTCCTGACTTCAGGCCAGGCAATCTTTTTGCTGTGCCGCCTAACTGCCCTGAGAGCAAATGAGGTGATTCAGTTATTATCTCTGTGAAAACAGATCACAATAAAATAATGATATATTTTGTTCCCTTCTTCTCTGCTGTCCAACCTGTTTAAATCTCAAAAGGTCCAGGGTATATCTGGCTTACTAGGAATATACAGTGCACACATATAAACATAGCACAAACAAAACTAAGTAGAGGGTAAGCACGGTAAACAACCAGGTAAGGATTCAGGAAAGGTGAAATCTGAGCTGAACTTTGAAGGAAGAAACGGGTTCTGAAAGTCAGACTGAGAAGAAAGCATATTCTAGTCTTATGTGAAGGCTTAAGCAATGGGATGGAGGAAAAAAGAAATAGAATACTAGATCTGGAGAATAGGTATTCATCAAATTTGAATGAGTATAGAATTCTTGAAGGGAAATATAAGAAATTAGTCTGGAAAGATAAGTGGGAACCACATGGTGGGAAACCTTATATGCAATGGGGAGTCAAGCAGGTGAGGAATGACAAAACTACAGTCACAGAGAAAGAGGGGTGTGTATGTGTGTGTATGTGTGTGTGTGTGTGTGTGTGTGTATGTATGTGTGTGATCCATGTAGGTGTTCCAACATAAACAGAATGCATTGCGGTAGAGCATAAAGAAATTCAAGATGGAAGCCCTCAGTGCTATCTTATGCTCTGCTGGTAATATAATAATAAGAAACAGATACACCTCACATTTCTATATAATATTAATGTTTACAGGGCCAGGAAGTTTCCTTGTTACAAATTTGAGTAGGATGTCATATGGTAATACTGGTAAACTGTCAGTATTGAATTGATGGACCTTTTACTTTTATGGGCAGCAATCCAGCCCACTTTTCACCTCTGAACTCACTTCACCGTCCATCTGTACTGTCTGTAAAAGTGATACAAACTACTGTACAAGTTCTATAGTTTATCCATCCAAATGGATGTTGAAATCTGAACAATAAGAATTCTTCATCCACTTGGTTTTTCTTCTCTGTTTTTCTTCTTTGCTTCTTATGAGCAAACTTCCTTGAATGATTACCCTTCCAGGAAGCTCTGCAGCGTCTTGGGGCTTACTGTGAATCAGCACAGTGTCATCCACCAACAGGAGCAGGTAGGAGGCCTTGTCATTTACTTTCAGGTCCTTTCAGATCAAGATTCTGCTTTAGCTCTCCTTTAACACTGTAGCAAATCCCTCTGGAGAGCATATGTCTTCCTGTTTTATGCATCATTGGATGTTTATTATAAGAGGGTCACTGCACAGGGTAAATTTTGGTGTATTGATGTTAAAGTCCTTTTAAAATTGTAATGCACTATTTTGTAATCACAAGGGATTAATCAAGACAAAGGTCACTTAACATTCAATCAGTGTAGGATTTGGAAGTTGTGATGGCAAAAATAGATAATAGGAACATGTGTTACAATATGACAAGGCATGTTATGATGACAAAGGAAGAGAAGCTGGAGGTTTCAGTCAAACTAAAAGATAGAAAAGGGAGTATTTGACAGAAAGAAATCTATCAGTTGCAGTCTAAGGAGAGATGGATAGTAATCCATATGATCAGTCTAGGTCTTTAGATAGATTGCTTCCTTGGAGGGGAAAAAGGGTGATTCATTCAGCACTCAATATAACCTGAAAGAAATGTCCCTTAAAACCATCTTTTTTCCCATTATTTTTCTAATTCCATACTCATCAAAACAAAGTTCTGATAAATAGTTTGGCTCCTCAGTGAAAAACACCTAGGAAGGAACGTTCTAAAGACAATGGGTCCTAGTTCTTGGGGCCATGTTTGGCTTCAATTTAAAATCCATTTATTGACATTCATGTTTACAAGTCAATGTCTTTTAAGACTGATTAGTATCAACCTATGCATCATAAGGAGCAGTGGACAATCAGGTTTCTGAATCTGTAAGAGCATGGTGCCAGACCTTGTATTGTACTAAAGTAGTCTGGTATCTTGGTGTTGTGAAAACAAGACTAGAAGTCAGGTGACCTGGGTTCAAGTACCAGCTCTGCCACTAACCAGCTAAGTAAACTTGGCCTGTTTACTGGCCTTTCTGGGCCTCAGTCTTCTTATTTGCAAAACAAGAAAACTAATTTAGCCTCTTCCCCTTTTAATTTTGGATGACAACTGTATTTTAACCCCAGATGTAGAATAAAGCTCTTATTTTATTCAAAATAGAAGATAATTGCACAGAGGCTATGTAGAATAAGGGAAAGAGGATAGTTGGCTGAAATGAGGTGAGCTCATGACTAAGACACTGAATTTATTCTATGTTCAAATTGTGAACCTGGTTCCCTTAGGCAAGTCAAAGTTAATACCGAATTTTAATCAACATTGAATTATTGAGATGAAAAGGACCTTATCTAATCCAATGCCCTCATTTTGCAAGGGAGAAAATACTCACCTCTCAGTTCAGTGAGATTTCTTCTATAACTATCTGTTTCCCCCCCTTACCCAGGAAATTTCATTTCTTCTCCTCATTTCCCTGCTATTGAACCGGCTGACTTTATGGCCCATGGCAGAGGAACTGTGATGTATTACAAAGAGGTGAAAGAAGTGATTCCCCTGGACATTTCAGAGAATAAGGTAGATATTGGGAAGGAAGAGAGTTTGGTGGAAGAAGTCTCTCACTTGGGAGAGATCAAAGGTGAGATAGTAAAAGAAAAGATCATTTTAAAAAATCTCAGTTTAAAATTTTCTACCCCTCTTTTTTTCAGAACACAAGCAGTAGAGATCTGGGGCACAAATCATTTAGTCCAAATACAAAGGACACTCCTCCACTTTTCATAGATTACTCATATAATTTTCACAAGGAAAGATAATATGGGACTTAAGCCTTTGAAAGGAAAGAGAGGTGATAGAATAAAGTTCAGTGGCATACAAACATAGAAAACCACAGTGATAAACATAACTGTTGTTAACAATTGTCTATGGCTCTGTTTTTGAAAATGAAGTATGTTAATAGTGACCAGCACATAGTAGGTAAAAAATGCTTGCATGGCACTTTTTTCTTTTTTGTGGGAGGGCTTTATGACAGAGCAGTGAAGCCAACTTGTCGGTGAAGAATGGGCCTTTCAGAATGGTACAAGGCGGTGGTTCCAAAGTAAGAGGACCTGGGTTCGAAACTCTAGAACTGTAAATGTAAGATAAAATAAAGAATAAGACTAAAATTAAAAGAATGAGCTATGTGTCCGAGGAAATGGGACAAAAGCAAAGATTTAGCCTTTAAAAAAAAGACGAGAAATTCTTTCTGCCACAGGAGAGAATTACGGTCATTTAGTTCTCATTAGAACCACGGGCATAAATTATTATCCTGTATGTCAGTCCAAATACAATCCACTAGTCCTTTCTCCCTTCTCAAACTTGGAGCATACACATACCACAAAAGGCTGCCTAGAGGATTTTAAGCGTTTTAACATATTAAAGGGGTATAAACTGACTCTCTGCACTTCAACATTTACTTGGAGAACCTAGGGACCAAACAGGAGTCATCCTTTGAGGGGTCAACACCAAAGGAGCTATGGTTAGCAATCAAGTGGTTTGCAATGAAATTAGAAGACATATAACTCTAACTAGTTCTTTAATTCAAGGGTATTCAGTCTCTATCACCCCTATGGGGCAAGGCACCCTGAGGGTAAGAAAGGAGGTGGCATGTGCCAGGTGGTAAAAATATTGTCACCACCTCCCTAAAATCCTTGTGGAAGGAACAGTCATCCTGTGGAGTATCCCACAGCCCTAATCTTCTAGTCACCAAGATCAAGTATGTTTTGGCACCAGTACTAACTGAAAGTCAGACAGCGGCTAA
Source organism: Bettongia penicillata ogilbyi (assembly GCA_023548195.1). Classification (NCBI taxonomy): domain Eukaryota; kingdom Metazoa; phylum Chordata; class Mammalia; order Diprotodontia; family Potoroidae; genus Bettongia; species Bettongia penicillata. The sequence continues at coordinate 2,038,626 of JAJHZJ010000026.1, forward strand.
ATCATCAGGGTAAGGTGAATTCCTTATCTATTCCCCTAAACCCTTCCGTCTTTGAAAACTATTTTTGTTGAAGGCACCATTTTCTTCAGGATTCCAGGGCTACAATCTTGGCATTATCCTGAATTGCTCACTCTACCTTAGCTTATCTATCCAAGTAGTTGCCAAATCTTACAACTTCTACATTCACAACATCTCTTGGATCCCACTTCTCTCTACTCACAGAGCTATCACCATCTTTGTCAGGGCCCTCCACACTTTCTCACTCATTGAAATAATCCCCTAAAGGATCAGCCCATCAGACTATGCTGCTGCCAAAGTGCTTTTCTTAAGCAAAGATCAGACCATGTGAATCTCTTCCTCAAACATTCCAGAGGCTTACCATTGCTCCTTGGATAATTTATACAACCTGACCCCACTCAAACTTTCCAACCTCAATGGATGTTAACAACCTTCCTGCGCTCACTGATCCAGCCAAATGGCCCTACTCTTTCTTCTTTAACAGAATAATCCAGCCCATCTCGGTCCCTTACACTGGCAACTGACCATGTCTGGAAGGTACTTTTGCTTCTTTGCTGTCTCAGGTTCCTTTCTTCTTGTAAGTGCAGCTCAAAGACCATCTTTAGTATTAAGTGTATTTAACTACTTTGTATATATTTGTATTTATTCAGTTTCTATGATGCTGTATATATTTTTATGTATACTTGTCTTTCCCATCAAAATGCACAGACCTTCCAAGAAGGGATCATTTTATTCTTTGTACATATCTTCCCAGTTCAGGCACATAATAGGTATTTAATATTGAAGGCCGCAAGAAGTCACATGTGCTAGGAGAGTCAAATCATAACCATTGATTCCTCCCAAATCCTAGAAGAGACAGCCCAGGACCATGTACCATTAATCCCCTCCCCTCTCATTCTACTTCCCACAGTACTTTGCACAGTGCCTGGCATAGGCTAGTTTGACTGACTCATCATACAGGAAAGCAACCATCATAGAGATTAGACCTTACACTAACCTCTGAGGTTACTACCAAACCTTGCCTACTCCTTAGCAGCTGCAGCTACTGAAGACCCAGACACCAAAGCCCTTGGCATTATCACCCAGTTCAGCATCAAGAATATAACTTATCAGAGCAAACAACACTAAGCTGGCCCTTGTTACCATCTGAGTTTCTTCCATACGTAAGTAAGCACCATGGGGCCTGTCCATCTTGACTTGGGGATGAGATATCCTGTAGGTGTCATCTCTCCCATTAGAAAGGTAATTCCTTCAGAGCAAGGGCAGTCTGACTATTCCATTGTGTTCTCAGTGCATAGCATAGTGCTCTGTATACTCTAAGTCCTTAATAAATGCTTTTTTTCTTTTACATTTGTTTATAATGCAAAATGGCCAAAGCCCTAAAATTATAAGTATGTGATAGATTTCATCACCTCTACATACAGGCTCAGCTCAACTTCCCATGCCAGTTTATGTCTGGACTTTGATAGAACACTGACTATGGGTAAAAAAGTGGGTGAGCATATTCTCAAATCCAAAAGAAATAGGAGAAGAAACAGAGGAACCAAAGTCCCTTTTCCTCCCCTTACAATACAGCCATATTAACACCACATTTTTAAGATACGTAGTACAGGAGACAAGCTTCATTATTTAAACAGAGGATGGCCTAACCAGCCTTCCCACTATCTCTTTCTCCCCAAAGGTCTGATACTGACAAAGAAAAGAGGAATGATGAGATACGAGATGACTTTGCAAAGGGCTGAGAAATGGTAACTGCTGTCCACACCTCTCTGCATCCCCAATAGAGATGGCTTACACTAGACTGTTGTTGGTAAATATTTGTCAAATTGTTAATACACTGCCAAAGGTATCCCAACAAGCTTTTGTAGAGATTGAGTAACATTCTGAACCTAAACCATGGATACACGTGACACTTACTTTGTGGCAAGGAGCCAGGTGCTGGGTCTTGAGGGCAGTGACATCACTTCTAGAATGACAAGAGTTGGTTGACCTGTCCTACCCAGGGTTAAATGGAGTAATACACTGAATACCCACTTACTGGCAATGGAACTTTTTTCCTTCTCCTGGCAAGTTGACCAGATGAGGGCCAGCTGTGTTTTTCTGGGGACACAGCAGGAACCCATCTAATGTCAGTACACAGAAAACCCCTCATCTCAGGTTTTCTTTATTAAGGGTGGCTCTTTTTGGCTGTAGAGGTTAGGAAAGTTGACAGACTGCTAGGTATTGGAATGAGCTGCTATTTGAAAAGACTGGATGTAATATTTTAGTTTCTTCCTATGGAAGAAATTAGAGCCGATCCAGAGCAAGACCACATTCAAGGCATTTTGCAGGATTCCCTTCCCTTTCCTCACCAAGACCAATGCTGTGAGATCCCCAACAAGAGCTACAACAGTTAATTCATAATAATAATTAATGATAATAAGAATAGTGAATTCACTCTTACATTTGCATAATTCTTTCTGGCTACAAAACATCCTCTTAATAGCCTATGAGATAAGAGGAAGTAATTAGTATGAGGTAGCTGGCTGGCACAGAGGATAGAGCGCTAGGCCTAGAATCAGGAAGACTCATCTTCCTGAGTCAAATCTAGCCTCAGACATTTGCCAGTTGTGTGACATTGGGCAAAATCACTTAACCCTGTTTGTCTCAGCTTCCTCAGCTGTAAAACGAGAAGGATATGGCAAACCACTTCAGTATCTTTGCCAAGAAAATGCCAAACAGGGTGGCAAAAGCTCACACTGAAAAACAACTAAATGACAAATCTGGTGCAAGGTAGAGTGCTGGACAGGTAGGCAGAAGATCTGAATTCAAATCCTGCTTCATTATCTATGTGACCTTTGGTAAATCACTTAACCTCTGAGGGTCTCAGTTTCTTCAAATATAAAATGAAGAGGTTGGACCCAGTTGCCTCTAAGGTCTTTTCCAGACTTTAAATTTATGGTCCTATCCCTATTTTATAACTGTGGCCACAGCTCTGGAACCCTTAGGTGATTTGCTCAAGAGAAACACAACTTGGCCATAACTCAGGTTTTCAATTTTCAAGAACATTTCTCATCTCACACTCCGCCCCGTATGCCACTCTGAGTTTTGTCTCTATGTGCAACCACCATGCAGGAATACTTCAAATTCAGGATTGGGAATTGGTGCCTTACAGAAATGAGAGAAACCTACTGACCTGTATGCAAGTTTCTCATAAAAATAGGTTTCAATCTGTTAACTTACAAATAGAAGTAGAGGGGGAAGGAGATGTGAACGAGGATGTCACAGACTTAATCTTGTAATTCATGCTTTTTCACATTTGTTGTTCTAAGGTAAGCTTTAGGGAGATGTCCATAAAACATTGTTTCCTAAGCAGCACAAAGGACACACACATCACTGTCCCAGATGGTTAAGTGAAGCCAGATCTTACTTTCCCTGACATAGAGGATCCACATTATCTTTCTCCCTTTCCTTTCTTTTTTTCTGTTTAGGGAAAGCATCAAAATTCTCTAGAGTAAATTGCAAATACAATGAGCAGAAGGTTACTAGGGTTTTTGTTGTTGTCTGGTGATTTTACAGGGTGAGGGAAGAAATAAGTTATAAATTATTCAATCTCCTAATAAATTACACAGGGGAACTACAGCCGCAATGAGAGAGAGGGGGCCCATGAATAAGAAAAACTCCTTAAATTCTCCTGACTTCCACTCTCCATACACACAACTTATTTCTTCCCAAGCAAAATTTTTAAAAGGAAAAAAAATGAATAGCAATTCCAGATCAATTAAAGACAATGATTATTAGATCACGTAAATGAGTGAAAGACTAGAGAGAAAGGAAGAGGAAGAAAAGAAACATTAACAGGGGTGAGGTAAAAGAAAGAGAAGGAGGCTCACAAATTAGGGCTGGGCATGAATCTACCTTGAGCACTTAGAGGTCCAGCTCTGGGTTTCACTGTAGTTTTCTCATTTGTAAAATGCACATGTATACATACGCACATATATACACCTATGTTCAGCTACCTGACAAGACTCTTAGGATACCAATGAAAAATCTAAATTCTTCAAGCCCTGAAGGTCACAGGGTGCTCTTCTTGTCAAAGAAAGGCAGGGGTGGGGGTAGTGTCAGCTTTTTTTTTCCCTCTTCTAGAGATTGTCCTTGAAGAGCTTGGCTAAAATTGTTGTCCCAGCAAATGAATCTCCAATTCTACATTTCCCCATCTTTCCAGCCAATCCCACTATGCCTGCAGTACAGAATACTTAATTTCATCCAATTGTTTTCAATCCTAAATTTGTCAAGAACTTCTGGCACTCAGTCTGATGCCCTTGATGGATTAATTGATTCAATAAAGGTGTCCTCACCTGATAAGGTATCAGGGAGTATCATCTTGTTAGTTACTTCTACTGGAGGAGACTAAGTGATTCAATTAAGAAGTCTGTAATTACTGAGGAGGGGGCACAGAAAGCTCCTCTGGCACATGTAAAGCCCTTTGCAAGATACTGTTATTAAAAAGAGCTGCCAATAATGGGACAATAGCCAGCTCTGTCACCAGTTCCCATGCCCAAATCAAAAATCTGTCTTCCATTACCTTGCTATGGTGAGTAAAATTACGAGAATTATAGATCATATATTTGGAGTTGGAAGGGACCTTACAAGTCAAATAGGTCAACTCCCTCATTTTGCAGCTAAGGAAACTGAGACCCAGCGAGGATGCAACTTGATTAAAATCACACATGCAGAATTATCAAAAAAAAAAACCAACCTACTGTACTTCAGTCAATGTTTTCGAGCTGGCCTGGGTACCCAAACACCATTCCTATGGAGAAATGCCAACTGTGAAATATTTTGATTTCTGGAACAAAAAGGGAAGAAGCTAAATAGTGAGCTAATGGCCACAATTAATCATTTAAATGCTTTGTCTCCTCCAAATGTTTTATGTGGGCTTCAAGGCTAACAAAATTGGTGTGTAAAGAGAAGTAATTCAGTTTAAACCAGTAGTTGTTCTGTAAGAAGTGAGTGATGATGATGGTGGCTGATGGTAGGTACTAGGTAAGAGAGCTCCCTCCACTACTCCCAACCATATGGAATTCCCTTCAGTCCCACTAAACCTTTCCTTTTGTAATATAGTGACAAAAACAATAACAGGTTGTAATGATGATAATGAGAGCAATAGCATCACCACCAAGGTTTTAATGAAATTTTAGGTTTTACTTACACAGGCTTTCCTTAAAACAGCTCTACATAGTTGGGTATGAAAGTATCATCAGAGTAAATTGTCTTTTGAAAGGAATGAAGAAAGCTTTCTTCATTATAATCCCACGTATTAGGTAAGGTGCCTTTATGGATGAAGAAACTAAGGCAGAGAGAAATTGAGCCTCTTGCTTAGGGTCACATATTCTGGGATGTGTGGTAGGATTAGGCCAGAATCAGAGTTCAGCCTCAATTGTGGGCGCTATTGGGAGGATTTAAAAACCTGGGTAACAGGAGAGTTAAAGAAACTTGCCTGTGGTTACCAAGCTGTTATATATTTGATCTCTGATCTCAATCCAGTGGTTTTTCAAGACTTTAATAGTAATTATTATCATGGTAATCTTAACTTACTGAGCACTTTACAATTTACAAAATGCAGTCTGTTTTCCAGTTTTTCTGTCCTCCTACTACCTGCCCCAAAGGCTACCGCAGCTTACCTCACCTTCAGCTTACCCAAGTTGGTTCCTAACTGGCATGCCAATAACTAAGAACAAGATCCTGAACCCTGAAGAAAAGTTTAGGAAGATTTCAATAGCAAACCTATGTAGTCAGGACAGGGACTAGTTAACAGGGACCTGTGACAGTGTCACAGACAGGCCTCAAGGAAACTTGTTGAGTTGTTTTCATCTTCTCTGGTTTTCTATGACCTAATTATTTCCTTTATAACCAAGGGGGAGGTTGGAATTCTATCTAGGCAGGAGTAAAAGCAGAGGCCTGACCCTGGGCGTGCTCCCTTCCATTTTGTCTCTCAGCAGGAATTCTGAGGTAGAGAGGAGGGTTGGCTCAGCACATCCCACATATGTATTCTCCTAGTGTGAATCAGCCAAGATGGGGTCACAGGATAACAAAGAGGAGCTTGCTGACCTACTGTGTTTAAGCCTTTCTAACATCTGAGCACTCAGGAAAAGTTTAGGACTATATACAGTCAGGAAAGGGACTAGTCAGTAGAGGACAGCGACAGTATCACAGAGAGGCCTTGAGGAAAATCGTCTGAGTTATCTTAAGAATTTAGGGGATCCTGTGAATGGGCTACACTGCCTATATGCAGACTGAGAAAGCCCTTTGCTCAGTCACCCACTCAATTAAAAAAAAAGGGGATGTTAAAGTTGCTTTTTGTTTTTGTAATCATGATTAGCTCTATTTTCTGAAAAAGGATATGCTTATAATCTCATTTCTGAAAATAATAGCTTATAGGTGTGAATTGAGGAGGGAGAACCATTCAACCTTCTATCCCATTATGTGCATGTACAAATATTGAAATTGAGATTTAACTGAAGATCAGCTACTCAAGGAAAAGAAGGTATAATTACAGAGATAAACTGAATTTTAAAAATATATAGATAGATAGATTTACTATCCTGCCTCCCCTCCCACTGAAGCTAATTTATGGTGGAGAGAGTAAAGAGAGCTTAAGGAACAATAGACTGCTAACAGAAATTATAGGGAAAAGCTCTCCCTTAAGGATCAGAGCCAAGGGAGGGAACTTATTAGAGGGTGAGGTATTTGAGTGGGAGAGATCACACTTTAGTACTTAAAAAAGATCTAGATTTCACTGTCCACCTTTACTAGTCCAAATTGCTTCATGCTTTAGCAGACTGTCTTCATAACTTGTTGTGGCCCCAAAACCTCATCATATTGAGACCTGCCTCCAGGTGATCAGCTTCTCCTAACAGAAGGATGGCATTTCATATACCTCAGAGATCCTAAAACATAGGTAAAACTATTTTGAGACTAGCTCAGTGCCTTGTATGTAGAGGCAGTATTAGTAGTACAATAATAGTTGTAGAAATATTATTAGACCACATTTATATGACACTATACAGTTTTCAAAGCATTTTCATGCACATGTGAGCCTGAAAACAGCCTTATATGTCAGTCAGGTCAATAAATTTTGCCAGCAAGCAATTCTGAACTGGGGTGCAGTGGATAAAGTAGTGCTGGGCCTAGAGTCAAGAAGACCTGAATTAAAATATGACCTCAGACATTTACTAGGTGTGTGACTATGGATAAGTCACTTAACATTGCTTGCCTCAGTTTCCACATCTGTAAAATGAGCTGGAGATGGAAATGGCAAAAACCATTCCAGTATCTTTACAAATATCTATATCTATATCTATCTATCTATCTATATATATATATAAATGAGGTCACAAAGAGTTGAACATGACTGAAAAATGACTTAACAATTTTGGACTGGGTGAAAAAGGCAGGAATTTTACTTCTGTGGCTGCTTTAATGCAAGGGTTACCCTTCTGCTGAAGGACTGGCATCCTAATCTGATATCATTTACCATGAAAATGAGCCTCCTGGCCTCTTTAGACATGAAGCTACCAAACTGATGTGAAAAAACCTGACACTAATCACAGGCCAGAGTCTTATTGCCACCTGCAGGTTTCCTTCTAGATCTCTGCTTATTCCTACGAGTAAAGCACTCACCCATCATGTGGTGAATAAATTCTTCCAAGGCACTAGGGTGCCATTTAGTACATTTGAGGGGTAATTTACTTAATGCTACCTCAGTGCCCTGAAAGAATGAGTTCACTTCCCCCAAGAGTGCATTTTATTTCCACAGAGGTACTTAATCACTGTCCAACCAATTAGGCCAATCATCAGAGCAAGAAACACAGAAATAAAACCAAGGATAGCTGCCTAGGCGTGGCTAATGCCACATGAATGGCAGTCTCCTTCTGTCATGCCACCATTTTCAATATCAGGGATGTGGTGAAAATTTAAGTCACACTATCTAGATTATTCCTCTCATTTTATATAGGAAGAAACAGACCTGGAGACATTAACTGACTTGTGCAATGTCCAACAGCTTGAGAGTTGAGTCAAAGTCCTCAGATTTCAAACCCAGGAGGCCTTTTACCATGTGATGATATCTGACAGGAGGTTTACACTATAATGGGGAACAGATTCCCTCATTTTTACCTTATTTTGAATGTCTAAAGAGAGCTGTGGTTTAGTATACCTGCAGGCATTTGGAACAAAACAGTATTCCCCAGAGCCAAAAGAAAAGCATTAAAGGACATCCTGTGCAGCCAAAAGACTTGGAAAGAGAATAAGATTTAAAACGTTAAGTATTTTTAAAAAAAGATTACTTCTGTTAGCTTCCCTTAAAATGGGAAGGTTGGGTCTTTAATCTCTCATTGTTTGAGGTTCATTGTGGCCTGGATGAAGCAGGAAAAATGTTAGATGACGTTGCAAGTGAAATTTCTTATCTTTATCCTCTGATGCTTTTACCAAAAAAATAAAAAAGGGGGAGAGTTGGTCCAGTTGAACTCTAAGTGACTTGCCCTGGTTCATGCAGCTAGTAAGTATCTAAAGTAGAATTTGAACTCATGTCTTCCTGATTTCAAGTCTTAGTTCTCTATCCACTAGCCTACTTCAGTGTATCCTGTTCCTCCATGGCCAGATATTTGCCTTCCTGTCCTGAAATCAATTTCTCACCTTAAGCAAATATCAGATTATGATCTGTCTGAGGTCATACAAATAGCAAATAGCAGAATCTGAACTTGAAACTAGGTCTTCTGCCTTTAAATCCAGTGCTCTTTCCCAACTATCATGAAACTTCTGGTGAAATGCATTATCTTGTTTTTCACAGGGAGCTTGTATCCTTAGCCATATGGAAAAACAAGAATCAAGCAATCAATCAATCTTTATTTTTTTTTACATTTTTATTATTATTATTATTTATTTTTAACACAGTTTATAACAGATAAAGCAATTCCAACTTTTGGTCAGGTGATACATCTTTTTAAAGCATTTACAATATGGACCACAAAAGAATTTTTTTTTTTTTAAACATTAACCAACTGAGGCACAAATAATGTTTATGTTGCTAACTTCACAAGCCCTTGACCTAATTGTCTCCACAGCATTACTAAGAATTAAAGGACCCTAACTTATTGTTGTTGATCTAAAGTCCTAAGCCAAAAGCTTAATTTTAGACAACCTTGAATGTTCCCCTACCCATAATCTATAATTAAATAGATCTGGTATTAAGCTTACAAATCTTTTGACTACAGGAAATTGCCACCAAGAGTAGGGGCATTGCAGGGATACAATATCTCCCTAATTTCATGTCAATTCCAGGTAGGATTAGATTATCCACTTGCACTCAGTCAGGCTTAAAGTCTGCCAGGTGTCAGTGGGGAGACTGAGTCAGGAGAATCCCACCTCAGCCCATGCTGAACAGACACTCTCCCACCCTTCCCTTGAGATCACCTATGCAGTTCATACCAGCATCTCATGAACATACTGGCATCATGGATTGGAGGCTCAGATCACCCTTCTTGCTACCCATACCTGGAGTTAGACTCAGAAGAACAGTCACTTAATAGTCCCACAGAATCTAAAAATGGCAAGTTCCAATTACCAGGTTTAAAATATGATTATAGTTTCACTTTGGCTAAGGAACATCTTTTGAGGCAGGTTCTAGTTCCTGATTAATGGCAATCATAAAATCAAATTTACCATTAAAACCTTGACTTTTCTATCAATGCCAAATTTTACCCGAGGTTACCTTGAAATTTAGACTGAAATTCTTTTCTCCAAACTAAAGATATCATTGATTTACTCTAAGTAAATAATTCAGTCTATTGCTTTAATACTAATTGCTTTTACCACACTTCCTAATACCTTGCATTCTGATTACTCCTTCCCTCAATGTACCCTCCCCCTCCACTGCACCCCACCCCTCTCCTATCCCCATCTTCTCTCTTTCTTGCAGTACAAGATAAATTTCCATACCCCTATCCCTGTAGTTCTTATTTCCCGATTATATGCAATAAAAATTCTCAATATTCGTTTCTAATACTTTGAATTCCAACTTCTCTCTCTGTCCCTCTCCCTCCCCAGCCTACTGAGAAGGCAAGCAATTCAATACGGACTAAATATGTGTTGTTTTGCAAAAGACTTCCATAGTAATCATGTTGTATAATACTAATTATATTGCCCTCTGACCTACCCTATACCCCCTTATTTTCCCCCCTACAATTGACCTTATCCCTTCTCAAAAGTGTTTATTTCTAGTGACTCCCTTCTCCCATTTGCCCTCCCTTCTAACATTCCCCTCGCTCCACTTGTCGCCTCCTCTCCTACTTTCCTGTGGTATATATAAATTTTCATATCAAATTTAGTGAGCATGTTTCCTCCTTCAGCCACATGTGGGGAGAGTAGCTTTATTTTTCCCCCACCTCTCCCCTTCTCTCTTATGTCCTCCATTGAATAAGATTTTTCTTATTTCTTTTATGAGTTAAAGCCTGCCCCATTCCATTACTCCCTTTCTCTTCCCAGAATTTTCTTCCTTCACCCCTTAATTTTTATTTTATTTCATTTTGTGTGTGTGTCGGTGTGGATATCATCTCTTCTGATATAACACACCCTGTACTCTCTATCTATCTATGCGTTATGTGTGTGTGTGTGTGTGTGTGTATGTACAATCTCTCCAACTACCCAAATACTGAGAAAAGATTCAAGAGTTAAAAATATTTTCTTTCCATGGAATAATGTAAACAGTTCAGCTTTAGAGAATCTTTTATGATTTTTCTTTTCTGTTTACCTTTTCATGCTTCTCTTGATTCTTGTCTTGGGAAGTCAAGTTTTTAAATACAGATCTGGTCTTTTCCTCAACATGAAATCTTGAAATTCAACTGAATATATCACTGAATGACCATTTTTTCCCTTGAAGTATTATATTCAGATTTGCTGGGTAGGTGATTCTTGGCTTCAATCCCAGTTCCTTTGATTTCTGAAATATTCCACTCCAAGCCCTTTGATCTCTTAATGTTGAAGCTGCCAGATCCTGTGCTATCCTGATTGTATTTCCACAGTACTCAAATTGTTTCTTTCTAGCTGCTTGCAGTATTTTCTCCTTGATCTGGGAACTCTGAAATTTGGCCACAGTATTCCTAGGAGTTTCTCTGTTCAGGTTTCTTTCTGGAGGTGATCAATGAATTCTTTCAATATCCATTTTGCCCTCTGATTCTATAACATCAGGGCAGTTTTCCTTGATAATTTCATGGAAGATAATGTCCAGGCTCTTTTTTTGATCGTAACTTTCAGGTAGTCCAATAATTTTAAATTATTTCTCCTAGATCTATTTTCCAGGTCAGTTGTTTTTTCAATGAATTGTTTTACCTTATCTTCTATTTTTTCAAATTTTTGGTTTTGTTTACTAACTTCTTGGTTTAACTCATTTCCCTGAAACATTCATTTCCCTGAACTCATGTCTCTCTTTCAACAAATTATTTTGTTCGGTGAGCTTCTGAACCTTCTCCTCCATTTGGCTAATTCTGCTTTTTAAAATTTTCTTCTCCTCATTGGCTTTTTGGACCTCTTTTCCAATTGAGTTAGCCTCTTTTTAAAGCTGCTATTTTCCTCAGCGTTTTTTCGTTTCTCCTTTAGTAAGCTGCTAACTTAAGGTCTTCTATTGTCTGAGTCCAGTTTAAGTTCCCTTTAGGGGCAGAGGCCTTGACTTCCTCTGACAGTATGCCTTGTTCCTCCTCATCTGAAAGGATGGGGGGGAGACACCTGTTCCCCAATAAAGTAACCTCCTATGATCTTATTTTTTCTCCCTTCTTTGGGCATTTTCCCACTCAAGTTACTTGACTTTCTGAGTTTCCTCTCTACAACCTCCTCACCTCCAGTTCCACCCAGCCAGCTTGGGGGCTGATTCAAATGCGCTGCTCCTAAGCCTTAGGGGTTTTTGGCAGGGGCAGGGCTGCTATTCAGTGTGAGATTAAGTTCAGTAGCTCAGGTGGGGGCAGGGCTGCCACACTAGGTTCAGTTTGCTTAAGGGGTTTATGAGGAGACCTTCAACAATGGATGCAAGCCATTGCCTGCTTTGGGAGATCCTATTGGCTGCTGCCTCTGCTGCTGCCTCCTGAGGAGGCCTGAATTATGGGGACACCTCGCTCCCATCTTGGCTAGCCTAAAAGATTGACCTTCGGCACCTGTGGGTTGAGGGATCTGTGCTGCCCTGGAGATTCCATACCTAAAGCCTGCTCGGATCTGCTCCCCTCGGTGCCAAGTGGCCAAGGCAGGGCGGAGCTCTGCTCTGTGTCTGGTGCATGATAGACCTTTCCCATCGGTTTTTTCAGGTCTCTCTGGAACAGAAATCTCCTCTACTCTGTTATTCTGTGGCTTCTGTTGCTCTAGAATTTGTTGAGAGTTCTTCTTTACAGGTATTTTATGGGCTGTGGGGTAAGAGCTAAGTGTATATGTATCTTTCTACTCTGCCATCTTGGCTCTTCCCTCATTCAATCTTTTATCTTGGCTCTTCCCTCATTCAATCTTTTATTAAGCAACTTTTACATGCCAGAAACTGTGCTAAATGATGGGCATACAAAAGGAAGCAAAAGACAGTCCATGCTCTCAAAAAGTTATGATATATTGGGGGAGACAACATGCAACCAATATATACAAAGTAAGCTATACATGGGATAAGAAGGAAATAATTAAGAGGCAGAAGGCACTACATTTCAGAGGTGTTGAGGAAGGCTTCCAGTAAAAAGTTTGGTTTTAGCTGGGACTTAAAAGGAAGCCAGGAGTTGGAGGAGAGGAAGGAGAGGAATGTCTAGGCATAGGGGACAGCTAGAAAAAAAAATGTCCAGAGACAAGATGGAGGGCCAGGAGGCCAGTGCCACTGGACATGAGTACATGGCTGTGAGTAAGTAAGGTGTAAGAAGACTGGAAAAGTAGGAGTGGGCTAGGTTATGAAGCACTTTGCATGCTAAACAGAGCATTTTGTATTTAAAGAAGACAAAATTGCTTTAGGAACTAAGCAACTCTTCATTTAAGGAGAGTTGTTAGCTTCAAATAAATGTCATCACTTACTAGATGTCAGAGCTGCTCTGGGAGATAATAAGATTGATGGGAATAGAAAAAGGTCAAATGAAGAATACCTTGAATTGCAGGATGAGAAGTCTGGACTTGATCTGATAGTATTAAACAGGCCTTGGAGATTTGATGAAGGAGCGTATCAGGATGAACAGAGTTTAATGATTGATCTGGTAATGACAGCTTGCAAGGGAGACCAGAATAGGGTTGGCTAAGGCAGAATCAGGTGATCAGAGACTCCATCAAAGTCATGGGAGTAAGACTAGAGATCCCAGGGAGAAGAGAAACATTTCCAACCTCTAATATGCTATACTTCCTACAGACTGACACTGAGCCACTGTCAACAAGGACCTGAGATTCGAATTGCCTTCACAGAAGTAGTAAAGAACTTCTTTTCAACTGTTCACACTCAACTCATTCCCCTGTGTGAGGAAAGCAGAAGACTGGAGGAAAGGCCTCAGCCTACAGGTCATGAAAGACAATACTATATTATTAATACCATGCATTAAGAAACTGAGTCAATAATGGAAAAGTCTGAAAGGGTTGATTTGGCTTGTAGGTGATCTCCAAAATGAGAAAGTGATCATTGCAGGGGAAAGATTGGTTCAAATAAGTAAGGAAATCTATGTTTTATGAGGTAAAGTGGTGCTTTACAATTTACAAGGTATTTTATATACTTTATGTCATTCAATCCTCATGATATCTCTGGGAGGTAGGAGTATAAAGAGATTATTCATCCCATTTTCCTGATGAAGAAACTGAACCTTGGACAGGTGAAATGATTTGTCCAGGATAACATGGTGGAACCAGAGGTTGACTACAGGTCTCCTGACACCAAAAATCACTGTCATTTCTACTATAACATAATCTTTTTTGTAAATTATACCATGACTTTTAATGTATAAATGTTGATTATAAAGGGTATCCCAAAAGTCTAAGTACAGTTTTATGCTTATAAAAAGATTTCAGCCATTCTGATACAATATATATAAATAAAAAACTTCAACTAAAGTAAAACAGTCTGTATTTTCTAATTTAGTTAAATGACTCAGAATTGTCAACTATCTCAACAAAATAAATAATTTCTTAGCTTAAGTGCAGAGACGTGCCAGAACTGGCTCATACCAGCTCTTTAGAATCAGTTGTTAAAATTTCAATATGACCATTTACACCGTGAAAATAGACAAATGCTACAAAGCAGATCTCTATTTATTGTTCTGTTGACTGTATTGAAGAAAGTAATGGAGAAAATGTTGCTAGAGATTAAACTTAAAAATGTGCTGTGTTGTTAAGCACACTTAATTATATAAACAATTTTGCCTTGCTGGAGAAGCTTTAAAAAAAAATTAAGTCAATCTTGTTCAATAAAAACCTAGAGAGTCATTAATGAAAATTAAGAAAAGAAATTTTAAAAATTTCTTTAAAAAAGTTTTTCCTTTTTCTTCAATTGGCCACTACTTTTTTTTAATATAAAAAGCATAAACATTTTTTCGGATCAGAATGTAGATCCAACCTAGTGAGGTGCCTTTGCCAACATCCCAACATCCCAGCAGAACAGATCTAGAAACTCTGTTCTCTTGAGTTCCAATGCAGATCATATCCAATGCTTCATTTTGATGGGTCAAATCTGCCATGAGACAGTCTAATTTGAGCAGATGTACGTTAGCTAGCCTTTCATTCTTTTGGTCTAAATAGCTTGTAAAGTTTTCACTGAACCCCCCAGCTTTCCTACTTTTCCCATCTTCTGCATAGATTCAGAGTGTCTATAGAAATTACTATTTCTTTCATACTTAACTACAACTCTCCTAAGTAAATTAGGTTCTCTTGAATTTCTCTGATGCTTATAATGTCTTGGTTCTGATTCATTTCCTAAGCCCACTGAAATAATGTTTTAAAAATCCATTTTCTTCTTTTTTAAAAAAAATAAATGTTTCTCTTTCCTTACGATTCTAAACCCTTCTAGGTCATGGCCTTTTTTCTCCAATACTACTTTACATTTTTAGACTCTCATGAAATGAAAAAATATACCAAAAACTAATAACAGTCAGTAATTATTATCACCCTTGATTTCTTTAATTGAACTGTGATGAGACTGTGACAATTTAAGGAATGCCACCCCCTCAAAAAATGCCTTGCTTTTTGTAGAAGTTTATATGACAGACCACAGAAGCTAGAAATGCAAAGTTGGAAATACATCCCAAGAAGTGATCTGGACACTCTGACAGCTGCAATTTATCAACATAAATTACTGTGCTTAGTTGCAAAGCTCCTGTCATATGAAGACAGTGCACTTCCTAAATTGCTTACTGCCCTCTTCAATAATAATTCTAGTTTTTACAATCTAGAAACCTATGGATAAAAGACACCTTGATGCATATAGAGATAGAAAAATTCAGGTTTTATGTACATCATTGGGAGCATCCATATATTGCTCTATTCATTTTCAGATTAGGGTCACTTTTTTTTCTGTCTTAGAAGAGAAAATGAGAGAAGGACACCTGAAAGGAAAACTAGAGAGTAAACAAGTGAGCCTTTCTGCTCCCTTACTTTCCTTTTAATCAAGGAAAGACCCTTCTGACAGAATTCAGAAGCATCTTCTTCCCAGAATCATCTTCCAATAGTTTTATAAGATAACTGCAGTGCCTTGCCATTCTCCATGTCAGAGCACCATCAGCAACATTTTTAAGAAATTCTAAAATATTCCCCTAAAGTCTTAATCTGATGCCTCAGATACCCTGGATTCTCAGGGGCAGCCAATGCAGGGTAAGCCTTGGCAGTCCTACCCAGATCAAAAGGATCTGAGAACATGCTCAAGAATGTTTGTCCATTGTCCGAGACACAGTCTGAGGTCGGAAAAACTCCAGCTGTCTTAGAGAAGGTGAAATCAGCAACTTTTTACCAGCTTGGCTGTAGGAGCCCATTCCTCCCACGACAGTGGTCCTGTAGAGAGAGGGCATAACTGGGCATGAGCAAGCCAGGGGTGTGCTGGAGTCAACCTGTACTGGGTCATGAGAAGTGACTCTTAAGTTTTCTGGGTATTTCCCATGTGAGCTCATTCTGGAAATCAGCAAAGATTACAAATTGGTGCTTGATTGAGTGTACTGCCGACTGCTTGGACTTAAGAAAGAGATGGAGAAAATTTTACTAATGCAAATTAAACTTATTAAAAGTATGTCCAAAATACATTTCTTGTCAGAGCACTGGCTGTTAACCATTTACCAGCACACCCCTGAAGCAAGCCCACAGCATTTCCCTTTGAAATAACCTGTCTCCTCATTCAGACCCCTGCTATTAGTTATAGGCATTACTTCTGTCATCTCTCACATATCCCACCACTTCTCTTGCTTCCATAGAGCACTGACATAAATACTGCCTTTGGCTTTTTAAGGACACTGCATTACGGAAAACCAGCATAGTTCCTGAGCCTCTTTTGACCTCCCCATCATTCAGCCCCATACTCCAAAGGAGACCAAAGCAGTTACCATACAAGCCTGGTAGTTTTCTGGCTTCAGACACTCCCTAGCTACGTAACCCTAGAGAAGTTACTTAACCCTGTTTGTCTTAGTTTTCTCAGCTATAAAATGAGTTAGGGAAAGAAATAGCAAACCACTCCAGTATTTTTTGACAAGAAAACCCCAGAGGGGATCACAAAGTCAGATATGACCGGAAAAACAACTGAACAATCTATCTGTACATAGATGTTTGCACACTGTCACCCCCTTAGACAATGAGCCCCAGGACACTGTGAACTCCTTGAGGGCAGGGTCTGTCATTTACCTTGCTTTGTATCCCTAGCTCTTAGCTCAGTGCCTAACACTTAATAGGTGTTAATAAACGCTACTGCATGACTTACCGATTAACTCACTGATTTCCCAAGCGGTTGGGAAATAATACACAGGGATGATGGTTCAGGTCAATCAATAAGCATCTGTCAAGTGTACCACACTGTGTTAAGTGCTGTATATATAAGCTGAAGATATAGATATATATATAATATATATATACACACACACACATACATATTTATATATACACACATGTATATATGTATACACATAAACACACAAACATATACATACACATATATGCACACACATATATATATTGGATATAGATGTAACAACTAGTAGCTGATAAAGGCAAAAACATATTCCTTCCCCACAAAGAACACATTCACTTTCTAACGGAAGACAAAGAATCTTAAAAATCATAGGCCAAACAACTCATGTTTTAAGATGCGGAGATTGAGACCTAGAGAAGTTAATTGCTTTGACAAGGTCACACAAGGCTGCAAGAAGCAAAGTCAAAATTCAAACAGGTCTCTTTGCTACCAGTCCAATGCCCTTTCCATTTTGCCATACAGACCCTTGAACAGATCAAAGACATGGATAGATCTATGGCTTAAAAAAATAATAATCTAACAGCAGAATGAAGGATGGCATAGATGGCAGGAAGGACCACTGGAATCTTCTAAGTGGATTCACTAGTCAAAGGGCCTGTACCAGAGTTGTGGCAATGAGAAAAGAAATACATGAGAGGATGGGATCAAGGGTCCGGTTAAAAATATTAGCCTGAGAGAGCAGCAGTAATGGCCCCTCTTGTTAGACCACGAGAAAAGAAGAGAGAAGATGATGAACCACAGAGGAGTGAAGGAAAGGAGCTGTGGGAGTTCATATCAGAAACTCAGAGAACTAGGCAGCTGTGTTATCACAGAAACTCTGTCTCTCTCTCTCTCACACACACACACATTTATTTACATTTAGTACAGTTTGTATTATTATTTGACACTGCTGGAGTTACTCAGCATCACTTCAAACAAATCTTCCTGTCTCTGAGTTTTTCACACTTAGCATTGCTAATAGTACAAGAGTATGTTCACATAGCATAGTTTATTCAGCCATTTTTCCATAATCAGGCTTATGTCCCTCTAACCCCCCGAACATTTTGGCTACTACAAATGACGCTGCTATGAATATTTCTATGGTTCTTTTCTTGCTGTCAGTAAGCTCTTTGGCGCATAGTTCCAGTAGTGAGACCTGAGTCAATTTCTTTTAACATTTTAAAGCACATCTGAGCAAAGCAGTACAGTAAAAAAAAAAAAAAAAAAAAAAAAAAAAAGACCTCACAGATCTCTACCTACAGCTGACTCCCATAGATAATTACATGCATCCAGCTTCAAGAAAAATTTATGCCCCAAATGATAGCTGTCTCCTATGCAAATCTGGGTGGGCTTCCTGTCACTACAGGAATTGAGGTGGCTACTCTTACCTAGTTCAAGGCTGTGAGTCTAGATTACTAAAAATGAGAATCAAGTTGACGATCCTAAATGCTATCTTGATGCGACTAACCTAGGCTGTTTCAGGCTAAAGGGGAGTAACTAAATTATTAAAAAACTGAAATTTTGACATCTACAAGGAAAGGTTAAGAAATGATTTGGGATTAGTTAATCTGTTGGAGAGGAAAATGAGGAAAAATCAAAATCCACTGAATTGGTAGGAAAGCACATTTTAACAATGTAGAACAAGCAGAAACAAAATGAAATTAATTACTCTCCTTTATTTTATTTTTGAATGACTGAAAAGAATAGATTAGATGTTTGAATTCTGTGTTTTTTCATTTATATAGACATGCTTGGTGACGACATAGTGGATTCTAGGGAATATGAGTGATTTCTTGCTGAGATGTTCCATCTCAATAATTCCATAAATGTGTATTTATGCAAGTTGAGGAACATTCCTTAATTTGATGTTATTTAAAATGTAAAGATGTTATAAGATTTTTTATATCACATATCCTATAATAAAATTTTCAGGAAATGGAAATTTGTGCTGATTCATTTTTACCTATTATAATAATATGATTTGTTTCATGTTAGTCCTTTGATGAAGGGTAGTTGACTCATTAAAGTAAAATTTAATTCAAGTCTAAACTTAAGTATTAAAATACAAACCATCAAGTTCAATAATTAAAAGAAAATGGTCAATTAGTCTGAGAGAAGAGGTCATAAATTAATCTACTTAGTAGCTTTTTATCCTTGAATCTATATGATTAACTAAGAAACAATGTGAAATAGTATTACTTTATAATAATCTTTTAACAACACTTTCTCAATTCCATCAGTTACCTCTCTCCACTCTGATGGAAGAGTTGGAAGGGAGAGTCAAGCTTTCTTACATAGAAGGTTCAGAACTTTTCAGGTGCCTCTCAATTTCTTGGTTTCTAATTCATTGAACCTCATACCTTCTTTTAGGCACCCCCCACCTCCCTTTCAGCATTGTTTTGTATATTATAGTCTTCCCCCATAGACTGTAAGCTCCCTGAAGGCAGGTATGGTGGGTTTTTTTTTCCTTATTTCTATTCCTAATGCTTAGTACAGTGCCTGGCACAATGTAGGTGCTTAATAAATGTTTAATGAATTTAAGATATTTAAGCAAGTGATGAGGAGACTACTTTGCTTTCCTGGTGAGTTAAATCAAGGAAGAAGGTTTGTACTACTAGCAGCTCTAAGAGACCTGGGGGAGCTGGTGGCAAGGGGAGGGATCAACAGTTGAGTAGTGTTGTTTTTTTTCTTAATTTCTTTCTAATGTTTTTTTCCTCTTTAAGCCAAAAATAAAGGGGAGGGGAAGGTGATTCATGTTTCTTGTTACTACCATATGGTCCTCTCCTTTTATTATACTAGCATATATTTTTGGTGCCATATAGGTGGTGAAGAGATACAACATCAATTCTTATGCTGCTTTATGTGCCAACATGTTTTGAGCCTAACTACAAAGATTCATCAAAAATACTAACAAGATTAGTTTTCAGCTGAAATAATGACTTTGTTGACAAACTGTTTAGTGTATCTTATCTCTTCTATTCAATTTTACATTTTAATATTTTTATTTATATTATTGTTGTTATTTTTAGTAATCCTGGAGAAGAGACAACCCACCATACTCCACCTTGACCACCCGTTATGAAATCAGTGGCGATAGCTTAGAAACCAGAGCTCAAGTGGTCTGGGAATAGCAGTGAATTCCCTAAAGTCTCCCGCCCTGATTCTACTACCAACCCAGCCATTATAGCTACTGTCTGGTACAACAATCCTTGTGGAGAAGCAACCTATTTATTGCCTGGGCAAATGCTGTAGCCCGTGGTTCTTCAACAGCTCTTCTTGTCACCAAAGTCCTTGCTGTTGTCATATATAGTTCAACACCAGCATTGATGGAAATTATGTTAAAGAACACACAGTATCATCTACTTTTCCACTGCATCCTAAGGACCACTGGGCCTTTCCATCTTTATGCTTTGTATGTACTAAGTGAATGTGAAATACTTTCTTTCTTTTACTCATTCATTCTGTTAGTCAATAAACCTCTATTAAGTACTATTGTGTGAGAAACTTATTTAGTCATTCATTCATTCATTCTCTATCAGGGACTACCACAAGCATTTCTTTATATAGCAGTTTTTAAGAAATGTCTGCTGACTTAAACTGAATTGTTGAATAGCATTAAATTATTACCAAAAAAAAATGTTCCTTATATTGAATCATTGAACCTACTCACCCCCATACATCATGCCGATTCCTGCCTTGTTAGGGGAAAACAAAATCAATCAATCCACAAGTACTTTTACCAAGTGTCAGGCACTATGCCAATTGCTAAAAAGGGATGAAAACCAAAATGAAAGTATTTGCCTTCAAAGTTCTTACATTCCAATGAGGGAGACAATATTATGCACAGGGAGATGTATATTTGAACAAAGCCAATGAAGAAATTTATTTTGTTTGAACATGCATTTTTATTATAAGGAATTTGTTTTTCTTATACTCTATAGTTCAACTAACTGCCTACTTTTCATTTTTTTCTTTACTCATTTGCTGGAAGTCAGAGGGAAGAAAAATAGATTTCCATTAATTTTTTTTTAAAGCAAGGTGGGGGGAGCCACAGGAGTGTAATGTTGCATGCATGTTCAGATGAGGTCACAGCTGTGCTTAATTGCTTTACTTTGTTAGAAAAGAACTGTTATAGGGTAGGGGAAACTGGTCAATATTTGTAATGTAAAAACAAAAGATTTAAAAAAATATATGCAGGACATGTAAAGTAAGCACAAGGTAATCGTGGATGGGAAGGTACTAGCTATTGAAAGAATCTGTAAAGAACACCTGCAGAAGGTTGTGCGTGAGTATATTCTTGATGTAAATGAGGGAGTCCCAGAGGCTACGTAAGGTATGGAGGGAGAGAATTCCAGGTAAGAGGGAGAGCCAGCACCATTCAAAGATGATAGATGGAACTATGAAAGCAAATCTTCCTCCTCATAATATATTTGTGCAATGGCCTTTTTGAACCCCAAAGTAAGAACTTAAATATATCTCAGTTAAATTTTGTCTTTGTGATTTGAGGCAATCATTGGAGCCAACTGGATTCCTTTACAGTCTTGATTCAGTAACCTCCTATTTGAATTACCCTTCTCAATTTTTTGTTCTCTACAAATGTAAGCATAACTTGCATTTCTTCATCTCAATTTATGGACAAAATTGTTGAACAAGGCCAAGAACAGATGCCCTTCACTACAGGACTCACTGAAGGATGAAAGTAATTCATTAAACTACATTTCTGGGATAAGGTTATTTAAAGTAGCTACAAATCCAGATCTAGTATTTCCTACTAATCATGATAAAAATTTGTCAAAAACTCTGCTGAAATTGAGTTGTTATATCTACAGTATTCCCCTAATTTTTGGAGCCAACAACCCTTTTTAAAAGTTAGTTTACTTTACCATAATAGGTTTACTATGAGCCCATATTGCTACCCAATAATCATCACATTCCTTTGTAGAGGCTCAGAAAATCAATGGATTAATTACCTGAATTGGGTCAACACAGTTTGGTAAAAAGAGCATAGGATTTGTAGACAGGTCTTAGGTTTGTATCCTGATTGCTATTTATTTGTGTGACCATAGCTAAGTCATTCCAATTCTTGGCCTTTGTTTCCTATATTGCACAATGGGGATTAGATAACCTTCAAGAAAGAGGTTAGCTAATCTTCTGAGAGTCTGACAAAAGTCTACAGACCCCCTTCTCCCTGCTCAGGATAAAGCCTATAAATGAATAAAATACACAGAATAAAAAAGAACTAGTAAGATTGAAGCAGCTATCAAAAAATATTTTTAAAAGTTCATGGACCCCAGACCCCTTATTTTACAGCCTCTTCTTTTCTAAATCCTATAGTCTAAGAGCCGTACTCAATGTGCTAGGTCTACAATATGATTTTCATCAGGAGTAGTGCTAGACAAAGACAGCCAATGCTTGTTTGGACACAAAACACTGAATAGGCATAGACATCATAGAAACCAAATACAAAAAAGGACAGAGAGGGGATAATATATCAAATCTAACTTAGACTTGCTACACCTGGAGATATGGGCAGATATTTATTTTCATATTTGAAATAAACCACAACAAGGCAGAGTAAGGAAAGAAAAGGGAACATGAATAATAAAAACAAGTCTATCCCTGAGAATTGAACATATTTCTTCTGCACGGTACCAGAAAGCAGGCTTACTCCTACTTTGATTGGGACTAATCAGGTTTGTTTTCACTGTTGTTTTGTGTCAATCAATTTCTCAAGACATGAATTCCAAATACTACAAGGTTTAACAATTGAACTGTTTCCAACACCTGTAGCCCACCCACATCCTAGGGTGTTAAGCTCTTGGCCCACCTGTGATTGGAAGTTGCGTTATTGGTGAGGCCTGCCTTTTATTAAGAGAAATGAAAACCATAAAAGCAAATACCCAAAGTGAAAATGGGGTCTGCCAAAAGGTTAATGTGCTCTTCAGCCCACTTAAGATAGATTGCTGTCAGTGAGCAGCCTCACAATCTGTTTATCTGACACATGCAGAAAAAATTGTCATGCTTCACCTTTCTGAAGGAGGCCATTACTCTTTGTGACGGATTGTGAGTGGTGGAATATGGCCAGCACCTGGCTAGCCAATGAATAGTTCATAAATCAGAATCAAAACAAACAAAATGCCTGACTAATCTCCTAAAGTTCTTTGAAGGGGTAAAGAAAAGGGGGGAGGACAAGGGGAAAAAATCAAGAGACACGATTCGCTTAGACTTTCAAAAGGCCTTTGACATGGTTTGATTTTTTTTAAAAAGAGGATGATGAAAAACAAAAAACAACAAAGGAATTGGGGGAGAACCTTTTTTTTTGCCATGAACCAGAAATTGACAAATACAGGAAGGAAAACGTAAGGATAAATAAGTGATTTCCTAAATAAATACTAGGTTCACTCATATCATCCCATGTGTAATGTTTTAGAAATATTATGCCAGAGGAGCAGGGTAGTGTAGCTGATAGATCAAAGGAATAGCGGTCAGGAAAGTCTGAGTTCAGATCTTACCTCAGACATCCTCAAGAACTGGATGACCCCAAGAAACTCACTTAACCTTTCAGACTCTTAGTTTTCTCATGCCTAAAATGGTGGTAAGAACAGGATCCATCTCACACAGATATACTTTGGAGCCATTCTATCAAGTATCTGCATGCCAGTTATCCTCTGGAAAGACACTTGATATTAAAGTGGAAAATAGGATCAGAATAAGCTTTTGCACAAAGGTTATAGCAAATTTAGTTTTTCCTGGTACTCCACACCTTTACCTCTCTGAGTTCCCCCCAGTTGTGGCCTTTGGTGTAGCATAAACAATACAGACATTACAAACTTCTCTTGAATAAGATAAAAAAGAAAAGACAAAATGAGTCTATAAATCACATGCTAACAAGTGTATTTTAAGAAACATGAGTATTGATTTACATTAAAACAGGACGCATGCTCATCTTTAAATATAAAATCACACTGAATAAGGTTTTATCTTGGGCTCTATGAATTTTAAAAGAAGTGATAATTGTATTTCAATAATTGCTTTCTTTTATAATATTCCATATTTATTTTATTTCACTTATTTAAAAATTTTAAAACTTAAAAAAAATTCTGAGAAGGTATTTGTGGCACTTACCAGACTGCCAACTGGCACATCAAAAAGGTAATTCCCCACTCCCCCATGCAAAGCAAGTGGACACAGAGAGAGACAGACAGACAGACTTTCTAAGTCATCTACGATTCCCAGAGGCACTGCATTTCCTTTTCCTACGGAAAGTCATGGAATGGCTCTTACAATGCCTGCAGCTATTAGATAATTTAACTATTAAGGAACACATGAACATTCTCAGTAGAATGGATGCTAGTTGAGGGCAAAGCCTAGTTTTGCATTTTTCACCCCCAGAACCCAGCATAGTGCCTTGCACGTAGTAGGTGCTTAGTATTATTTGTTGAACTAATTAAATGGTCCATACTTAACAGACATGATAAAGTCTCCATTTGCATTTTCTGAGGGAGCTTATGGGCCCAATAACAGTAATAAGAATATTGATAAATCAACAAGTATTTATTAAATGCCTATTTTGTGACAGTTTCTGTGCAAAAGTTCTGGGGATAGCAAGACAGAAATTGAATAATCCTTGTGATTAAGGCAATTATGGGAAGAAAGGGAAAATAAGAATAAAGAATAATAAATAATCAACACATCAACCAAGTCTGCCAGTATGTGTGCTGCTCCCTAATCATCCTGACAGAATTTAATTGCATGACCATTTGGAATCACAGACCCCCTTGGCAGTCTGATAAAGCCTATGGAACAATGCTCAGAATGATGCTTTTTTATTGTCTAAAATAAACTACATATGAAGAAAACAAAACATGGTTAAATTCTGTAATCTATGTATCTACCTATCTATCTACCTATCTATCTCTATATCTATCTATCTATTAAAGTTCATGGACTTCAGATGAAGAACTAATAGCATGGAGAATGTGTGCTGGCACAGCCAAGTAAATATTTCCATCCCCCCACCCACTATTCTTCACACATGCCTATGTCACTGGAGGGTACATTTCCTAACAATAATCCCAATTCCTGTTCCCCTTGAGGTATGGGTGGTCTTTAAATATCCTTTAGGAATTATTAGCATCCACAGTGTGGGGGCCTCTGTGGCAACATATCTGCTGTTTTTCCCTGAACTATATTGAAGAATTAATTCATTTCTATTCCCTGTCTTCAAATTTTTCAATTGCTGGAATATAAACCAACTGTCAAGACAGACTTCTCTTCATACCTGCTACTATTTACCTTAGCCTGAAATTATTACTCCATGACAGCTCATCTGAAGGCCTACAGTTCCAATCTATTAGAGGTCAATGTTTATTCTTTGCCCAGGGAATTAATGAATCTATTAATAGACAATTACTTCTATACTTGTTACTCTTCTACGATTTTTTTACAGTCAGAAAATTAATTAGAAAGATCAGAACCTTTAAATAGTCCATTTCCAGTGTAAGAATGTAACAAAACTTTTTTGGGGGGAGGCATTGGTTCAATTTTATAAAAAAACCCAAAAACTTATGTCTATATTTTCTTTGAAAGATATTCCTTTTATAATCCTTCCAAATTATTGTATACACACTTTAGCGCTTGCAGAAGGAATGAAGAGAAAAGCAGTACAGATATTCTGACTCAGCTCACTTCTTACATGTTGTACAATACCATTTAATATTAGATGTGCCTTCAGTGCTGCTCAGCAGGCCTTTAATTCATTTCTTATGAACAAATTCCCAGAAGCAACTGTCCCAAATTCCTTCCTCAACTTTTAACTCCCAATCTCTGACTCTTTCTCTCTTCACTCTTTAATCTTAGTAGATGACCTCAAGACTTTACTGAAGAAACTGAAGGTATCACACAAGAGGTCCCTCAGTTCTTCTCTTCCACAGTTCAAATTTGTGCCCTCACGCAAAAATTTTTCTTTTTTCTTATGACAAAGAAATGTGTATTTCCAAAGCTTAAACCCTCTGCTTTTATCCTTGGTCCCAGACCTTGTCCCACTAATCATGCCCTCCCTTCCTCTTGCTTCTTCAATTTTTCCCTTTCAACTCATGCCTTATCCCCAACCTACAATATTTCCTGAAAGTAACATTCTTTTTCTCCTCTACCTTTCTGTCAGTTTTTTAAAGAGTATTCTATATATCTGTCTCCTCTCCCTCATGGCCCATTCACTGTTGAAACTCCTGCAACATAATTTCTGTCCATATCATTAAACAAAAGCTGCTCTCTCAAAAGTCACTGCTGTTATATCACACTGATCATTACTATCAAGCCTGACCTCTCTACAATGTCAATCACTGTGGACCACTCCATGATTCTCCTTTGACTTTGGGGAACTGTACTTTTCTGGTTCTCTTCCTCCTCTCACTCCAAATGATCCTTCTCCATATCCTTTGTTGGCTCCAGTTCTTTCTATGAACCCCCAAACTAATATATTCTTCAAGGCTTTGTATTCAACCCTTTTGTCCTCTTCCTTTAACCTCTGCCTGAGCTCATTCACTCCCATGGTTTTTAAAATAAATTAAATCTTTCTATAGTCATATGCAAAATGGTCTAAATAACTATTGATTAGAGAAATGCAAATTAAGACAACTCTAAGGAACCACCTCATACCTATCAGAGTGGCTAATAAGACAGAAAAGGAAAATGATAAACATTGGAGAAGATGTGGGAAAATGGGAACACTAATGCATTGTAGGTGGAGTTGTGAACTGATTTAATCATTTTGGAGAGCAATTTGGAAGTGTGCCCAAAGGGCTATAAAATCATGTATACCCTTTGATCTAGCAATACTGCTACCAGTTCTGTATCCCAAAGAGATCATAAAAAATGGACAAGGACCCACATGTAGAAAAATACTTAGAGCAGCTCTTTCTGTGGTAGCAAGAATTGGAAATTGAGGGGATGTCCATTAATTGGGGAATGGCTGAACAAGTTGTGGTATATGAATGTAATGAAATACTAACTACTGTGCTATAAGAAATAATGAGCAGACTTTTATGAAGTGATGCTGAGTGAAGTAAGCGGAACCAGGAGAACACTGTACATACTAACAGCAACACTGTGCTATGACTAAATTTGATAGACATCTCTTCTTAGCCATATAATGATCTATGACAATTCCAAAAGACTCATGATGGAAAATGCTATCCACATCCTGAAAAAGAACAAGTCTGAATGCAGATTGAAGCATACTATTTTCTGTCTTGTGGGGTTTCCCTTCCATTCTGATTCTTCCTTCATAACATGACTAATGGGGAAATATGTTTAATATGACTGTACATGTATAACATATCAGATTGTATGTCTTCTTGGGGAAGGTGGAATGGAGAAAAAATATGTAACTCAAAATCTTGTAAAAATGAATATTGAATATTATCTTTACATGTAATTGGGAAAAAAAAACTATGAAGTGGAACAAAAGAAAATAAAGAAATTGATTAAGAAGCTGTACCTTAGAATCCACTTAAATCAACCTTCACATTGTATAGATAAGGAAACTGGGGTCAGATGGTAAAATAAATTGAATGGTTCTACGCCTCACAGTTAGTAGGTAGGAGAATAAGTAGGCAAAGCTAATCCACTGATTTCACCTTCCATATTCCTTCCTTTGGTCTCTCACCTTCACTATTCTTTTTTGTTTTATGGTTCCTCCTAAAGGAGAACTTCATTGGCCTAGATGTGTGGTCTTGAGGGAAACAGTAACTCAATAATTCCCTGTCAATGAATTCCACAAATACCTGAAAATCAGCAATTGCCTCAGAAATATAAAAAAACAAAAACAAAACAAGGGAGAAATGTTACTCCCCAACAAATCAGTTGTGGTTTGAGTTTTTATTTTTGCCAGGGAGAAAAAAATCGATGATTGGTTGTTGGAAAGCACTCTACCTGAGCAGGACACCTTGACCTCCCATTATTATCAATGAATCAGCCAGACAGGGTTTATTGAATCCCTACTATGTGTATAGGATTCAAAGATAAAGTGTCTAAAATGAAGGAGGTTATTATTTACTTAACTGTACAAAAAATATGGGAAGTTAGACCAGAATAAGTAAGACTTCAATACAATGCCAGAAGAGCTACCACAAAACAGTTTGTGATTAATTACTATTGGAGTCTGGAGGAGTGAACAGGTTGAGAGGGCATCACTGAGCAGGTTTTTGAAGGTTGGGGAACATTCACACAGATTTAGGAGAGAAGGCTGGGTCCCATTCTCCCTCCATAGTGCACTATTGTGAAAAGAGTGTGAGTAATAGAACAGTGCTGGGTAAATTCTAGTGGGGATGCACTTGGAGGAAAATCAAGTAGAGACAAGTATGGCTGGGACAAAGAATTCAGGAAAATGAATAGTTAAAGATAAAACTTTATGACCTACAGATAACAGGACTCTGAAATGGAAAATGAGATGAGACCTGACCATAGTAGAGTGTCTCTAATATTTCTAAACTGAAAGGGTGGTGGAGTGGGGAGGGGAAGAGTGATAGAACAAAGGTAAGTGTTTCTTTTTTAAAATAGCTTGCTTATTTTTAATTCTTGCTTTAAGGAGAAAGTTCCTGTAGGCTAAAAGGTGCTCTATTCCTGCAGAGTCAGACAATGCTGTCCTCATTTTCTGATCACTCTGTCCAGTATAAATTACTGTGAAGAGAAACTTTTATGCACTTTTCTTTACAAGTAGTAAGGATATTTTTGTATGTGCAAATGAGCTCATATTTCATCTAACTTGTCATCAGTTCATTGAAATCTCGACATGAAGTATAATTTTTAATGATGTGCAAATAATTCAGCAAGTATAATATCCCAAATTGTCAAAGTAGTAGTGGGCCAAAAGTCACAATGGCATACTAAATAGAACAAAACATGGGGCAATATTTCCTCTTCTTCCATGCCAAAATGAATCTTTGAATCCATGAACTTGTAACACAGGCTACAGCTGAAAATGTGTTATCGTATTTTTTTTCTCAATAATAGAGAATGCAAATGATAGAGTTGCTTGAACTGTATGTAATCCTCAGAGACACTTTAGAATTAACAATTTAATTGTCAGCTCAATAATGATATTCTTCAAATGCATCAAAGGAGGGTGAATCTTAGGTGGAGGTGGGTAGATGCATATGTATTTTGTATAATTTAAGGAGAGTTGGAAAAGTTTATAAGGTCAAAACCAACAAGTTTTTGTGATCTACTGTATTAAATTTTTTTGTTTTAAAATTGTTTTTCAAATACCCTCCTGTTAATAGGCAATTATCTTAGAGTAGGGTAATCCAACTAAGCCAATGGCTCTCCAAGTGTGATCCAGGGAGTCCTTTGGGGTTCCAGATTTCTTTTCCGGGGTTCCCAGGCCAAAACTATTTTCACTATAATACTAAGGTATTTTAATTTCTACCATGTTAAATATTGAGATGTATAACCTATTTAAAAGAAAAAGCTTCTGAGAGATTTTCAATAACTTAAGATTACAAAGGAGTCCTGAGACAAAATCTTGAGTACTACTACATTAAGCCACGACTACCGAAACGACAATGTCACAGCTTCTACCCATGTACCAGAGAAAGATAATGCTAATGATGAGGACTAGTACAGTAGCAGTCAAGTTCAGAACAACCCTATCATCTAATTCAGCCAGGTTGTTTGAGCATATGGATTCTCTCAGGGAATGGAATCCTCTGGGATGCAGTTGTGCATCATCATAGTAAATGAGTATTTCTGACTAGAAAGCAGAAACTCCTTTAACAGCAAAAGGAGTTGGCTAAATGGGATTAGCCCCAAAAGCAAAGAAGTCTTTGCAGGGAGCTCTCCGTGGTTCTGTTACTTCTCAGTCCCATGAACCCATGTGCTTCACTTATTATGCTGTTCTGCCCAGCCTAAGTGATTTGTTCTTGCCCAGGTCAAGTGATTTCAACAAGCATTTATAAATTAAAATCTTACTATGCGCTAACCATTATGCGTAGTGCTGGGGATAAAAAGGTAAATACAATGCCTATTTAAAATTAGAGGGCACATTTACTAAAGAACTTTGTTTTTCTTTTCTTTTTTTTTTTAGTAGAGGGAGTGAAAGGCAGAGAAAATAAATGCTTCTTAACTAAACATTTTTTTTTCTAAAATTGTAGTATGCTAGGAGGAAGGAGACCTACGTTCCTGGCTACCACTGACTGTTACTCTGGGCAATTAAGTTCTCTTCTCAAGGCTTCAGTTTCCTCATCTGTCAAATGAAGTGATTGAACTAGATGAATGCTTAAATCACTTCAAAATCTAGAATTCTCTGACTCTTCATTGAATATTTATATGACCTCAATGGGAATGAGATATCTGAGAGTGAGACAAAATTTGGACATTTGGTCTGGAATGGGCACCCAGGTTTTCACTGGATTTAAATATGACAAAAGCCCACCGTACCACCAAGCCCTCCAGGGCTCAATAGCTTTCAGTTTTTGAGAGAGGCTATGTCCAGAGAAGCACAGATAACCATGAGGAGAGAGAGGTAAAGAAGGAGGAAGGAGCAACCAGCTCCAGCTCCCCCTAGCAAGACAGAAGAGCAAAGCAGTGGGTCTCCCCACCAGACAATGACAATGAAAAGGAGAGAGGAGAGGATCAACGTGCTAAAGGAGGTTAGTAATCAGGGATGGGGCACAGCTGGCCCAATCCAGGCACTCCTGGAACTAATACTGACAGAACAATGGATGCAAGCTGGTGAAGAGCTGCATTTCAGCCCATCATGCTTCTTCCTATACCTCTCTGCCTACACGCCAATGCAAACATTTCCAGTTTCTCTCCATTTTTTGACAGCATGAAAAAAAGAGGAGGGTAACTTTGTCACCTCAAACTCCTCGTGGATTGCCTGCATTCTTAAAGAAATTGAAAATTCTATATTCAAAGTTTCCAAGTTTCTATATTCAAAGTATATGGAACACAGAACAAAATAATGTTAATATAGGAATGGTTCTTAGAGATCACCTAATTCAGTTTACTGAACTACTCAACTGAGTCTACTATATTTACAAAGGAGGAAAGTCAGAGGCATTAAATGTCAGTGTTCATTACCACACAGTTAAGTACCACAAGAGCTAGGACTCCTGGTTCCAAGTGGGTTCTCTAGGACAAGCTACAGATTAGAAAGGTATAGTGGAAAGATCACCAGATTTGAAATCAGGAGAGCGTGGTTCAAAAGATTCAGATTCTGCCACTTGGTGGGATGTGACCATTGACAGGTTCCTTCCCTGCAATGAGATTCATCTTCCTAATCTGTGAAATGTTAATAATAATACTTTTACTACCTGTCTCCAAATGTTAAGAGCAGAGAATACTGGAAACCTCATAGCCTGAAAGGTACATTGATACACTATGCATATTTGAGTTTGAAATTCATGTTATTTGCTATTTTTTTAACATTTCTTTTGGAAATGTTTTAATCCCTAGCACTTTTAACAAACCTTATACTCTGTCTTATCTCTGCCACAGGTAAACAAGATGAGTAACTGTTAGAAAGTCATATGTAAGCAATGCATGTAGAGCCTTTGTACTCAGTGAGGGTATCCCTGGTTCACAGATCAATAAGAGAACTTCACTGGTAGGGTAATATCGAGGATAAAATGATGGAAGAGTCATGAAATTAAGTGTGAAGACTGAGAAATCACACTATAATCCTAAATAGAAAAACAGAAGGCAATCCAAGCTGTTGGGTTTCCTCTTACACCCATGTTAGCTTTGGAGTAAAACAGTTTTATTATAATTCTACAGTAGCTGGCAGAAGCATGTGAAAAAATTCTCAACTTGAGCCAAAGGAGGAAATCTACCAGCTCTTGTTACAGCAAGAGCTGTGTCTGGGGAAGGAGTGGCTTTGGAAAGCCACTTGAAAAAGCCCAAAGTGACTATGTGGCTCACTGGTGAACAGGTGCGACTGATTTGCCACATTCTTTAGGGAAAAGGTTCAACTGTGTTTTCATCCTAGTCTTTTGATGTAGTCCATTACACATGGTTTGGAATACAGAATGAGACCAAGTTAATTGCAAAGTTTTCACACTTCTTATGCTTTGGATTGAGTCAAACCAAAGTTAAGCTGCATTCCCAAACACCAGAACTGATGCTGAGATAGCAATTAGAGGTACATTTGGGCAGCTGTGATAGTGGTCAGGTGCATTAACATTAGATCTGAAATCTATTTTAATAAATCATTCAAAATAATCCAAGGGGTCTTGAGAAACTGGGTTTCACATATATGTGTTTTGATGAAGTAAAGAAGTCATCATAAAGTTTTGTGGACATTCTGAGGAGATGCAGGGAAAGTCTCCATCATAGGTAGACATGGACCATGGATCAGGTGGGACCGCTCACACAGTCCATGCTTTATGCATACCTACTCTATCCTAGGAAAATTTCCAAACCTTTACATCAGGTACTCCAAGGTGTGGCACAAACAGAACATTAAGGATGGCAAGATAACTAAGTAGAAGAGACCAAAGTGCATTCGTGTGGGTCCAAAAACAGAGAGATAATAAACATCATTGCGATTAAAATTTTTCTCTTTTTACAGTCATGTCTCTATGATATAAAATTTTGTTATCCTTCAAAAATGCATACTTTTCATCAGAAACCAATACTATTCATACCAGCTTTCTCCCCTCAATGAGAGGCATGACATGTAGAAAGCACTGGATTTGCAGCAAATCACATCCCAGAGAAGAGTCCACAATTAGTTGTGCAACCTTGGACAAATCACTTGATCAATTCCCTCTTCTAAAAACTAAAATTAACTTACCATCTGCAAAATCAAATGATCAAATTCCAGATGAAAAGCAGTGGAGAGGGATAGGAAACTTGTTGGATAATGAAATCAGGATCTAAAAATATTTTAACAGGGTAGAATGATGGATTTATCTAAGATTTTCTTTTTGGCCCAGCTATGATTTCACTGGATTAGGGGCTACTTGGTATGGAAGCTCTTTTCATTAATAATCAGCTACTGCCTGTCATTCATCCTCTTATAAAGTTAAGAAATTGTGGTTTTCATAGTACAAAGTACATTTAAAACCCCACCCCCTTTTTAGCAAAGCTGAAAATATTAAGAATTACTCTTTCTCTACATAGCCCTTTCTAAAATCTTTGAGAAACTCTTTTGGAAAAGTGGGTAAGTAATACCATTTACCATAAAATGTTTTATAAGTAGGTCCTAAACCCAGGTATATTTGACTCAAATGAGTCCAATATTTAACAGGCCTCTATCCACCCACCATGCCAATGAAACACAAACAAGATGATATAAAATCCTGCACTTTGTTTCACATAACCAACAGGACAATAATGTGTAAGTTCAGCATTTTACTAAACAGCAAATTCAATACTAGAGTTGACATCATCAACTACTGGAGTTATCCCAAATATCCTTTCAATGGAAGGAATGTGAAAATGAGCTTGCATCCTAATACTTTAAATCAGTTACCAAAAAAACCAAAACCAAACAAAAAAACCAATCACTTTATCAACCTGTACAATAATTCAGTGAACATGCCCAAACAAGAATCACAGCTGGAGAGCAAGTGATCCCAGGATTATTTCTATCTAAGCTCCATATAACATAAGGAACACAAGAATGAAATGATAATGATAGCTATAATAATGACCCTTCAGACTTGATTCACAACTTTGCATGACTCATAGAAGAGTTAGGGGATGACAAAGGATTGCTGGCTAGACATTGTTGTAGAGAGCATTTCCTTCTTTCATCAACCCCAGAGAAGATAATGAAGTACTCAGCTCATTGTGCTGTTAAATTCTATTTTCCAAACATTTTTAATGTTTCCGCTCTATGTGAGGTCGAGTACTAAGCACTGATGTAGACATGAGGCTGAGAATAGACATGGTCCCTACCCTAGTGGTAGTGAAAGAATTACACCAGCGTGTGATACATACACAGATAACAGACACGATAATACATAAACGTACTAGGTATCAGATTAAAAATAAAGAGTCAAGGGACGGTGTGGTAAGGAAAGCACACGGCACATATCATAACATGATATAAATATGAATTATTTTTATTGTTATTTGAGGAAGTCCACCTTTGTTGGTTTTGAATTTTGTTCTTACTTATTTTGAACATAAGCATCTATCTTTTGAAGTCATGCTATTTTTGCCCTTTGATTTTGCTACTTTGATCAGTCTTGATGTTTTTCAAAATTGCAACCATTCTCACATTGAGTAAACTATTCTCGAGGTTCTGTTTATTTCACTCATCAGTTCATATAAATTGTCCCACACTTCTGCAAATCCATCTAATTAATCATTTCTTATGTAACAATTCAATTATGTTCATGTACCACAATTTGTTCAACCATTTTTCCCTTCATGGGAACATATTCTGTTTTAAGTTCTGTACTGCTACAAAAAGTGATGCTGTAAACATTCTTAGAAATATGTACTCTACCTAGGCTTACAATCTTTGCCACATCCTCACATGACCAGATAGTACTTCTGTCTGTTCACCCCCAATGATATAGCCTCTGGTTAACCTAGGCATTCTACCCACAATAGACCTCCCTAGATAGTGCTGTTATAGACCAAACTTAATCTTTTCGACTTTCCTCTAGTTCTTATAATTAGCAAAGAGCTTATAAACGCATTCACACTAAAGTATCAATGACTTAAAAATGATCAGAATACTAAATGACCAAGTCATTCAACAGGCATTTATTGAACATTTGCTATATGCCAAGGACTGTACTAACCACTGTAGATACAAAGAAAGGCAAAACACTAAGGAAGGCAAATATCCTGAGGTTGGTTTTTTTAAAGGAATACGATTTAATTTTTTTTAAAGTGAATAACATAATGGAATGGATAACTAAAGGGAGAATTTCAGATATTACTTGCAATTCAAGAATGTGTTTTGAGTAAGCAGAGCTTCCTGCTAATTCTAAATGCACACCATGTCAGAGGTCACTGATGTTACCTGTGTCTAAGTACAATTCTGTGCCTTACACATGACTCTTTTATAAAACATTGTGGACAATAAAGAATACAGCAAAGGTTATCCCTTCTCAGCCTACAGATCACTGTATAAATAATATCAGGAGAAAGCCTGATTTTAATGGCCCCACTTTGCTTTTGCTGAATCAATATGCTAGCTGAAGTGTTAGCTATAAAAAAAAAATTCAGAAAAATGTTTGAAATGTACAAAAGAACATGCACAACACATGAAAAAAAGTTACATTGATAGCAAAGGGTCTTATGATGGTGTTGCTTTTCCCTGAATCTCTTCTTGGTTATTCCAAAATGAAAGCTTGCTTTTCTAAGTATCCTTTGATGAGCAAATGTTCAAATATTTTAAAGCAGTCTTTGAGAAAATGAGATTGTAATGGCATCTTTATTCCAATAGCTTTGGGTACAAATAGCCAGAATGACTTTAAAGAAAGAAAAAGTATCCTGTTTAAAACCACTGTTGGGCCATCTGTCCCGAACTCAGTGAAGAATTTCTATATAGAAAAATCTGTAGTGCAATAGCGCAATATTCAGAGACTTCCTTGTTAAAAACATTTTTTAAGAAGATCTAGTTGATGTAGAATGCAGAGGGAGATGGAACATTTCTGGTGATCATGGGAACAATAAGAATTGATTATAAGAGCAACAGATTTATATTTATTTTATATTATATTGTATTTACATTATATAAATATATATTTGTATTTAAGTACTGCTCTACAATTTATAAAGTTTTATATACACAATACCATATGATCCTCATGACTACCTTGTGACGGTATATGATTATTTTCACCATTTTATATATGAGAAAACTAAGCCTTGAAAAGGTCACTTTTCCAGGGCCCATAGCTACTAGGCAAGATGAGACATAGAATAAGGAACAAAACCAAATGCTGAGCTTCTGAAAGAGTTAGTGTTCCTTTATTAAATTTTAAGCTTTGTGAGAGGGAAACAAAAAAGGCATGGCATTCAGTGTCTGTAAAAATCTGGATGCAATTCAGGAAGAGGGGTGATAAGCAGAAAGAAAGTTGCTCTGCTTTTACCCTGCTAGAAAAGGACGTGTAACTTTTTGAAGCATCCTGAAATGTGCCATTAGTGACTTAGCTTTCATCTTCATTCAGAAATAAAAAAAATAATAATTATATAGAGTAAACTTTTATGTAGTACTTTAAAGTTCACAAAGATCTTTAGTTACATTTATTTGATTTGATCCTAGTGGTTTAGAAACAATATCTCATTTGATCCCCACAACTATTCAAGAAGGTAGTTTCAATTATTATCCTCTTTGAGAGAATAATATACACAGTTTACTGGTGAGAGTCTGTTGGTATGCTTCTCTCTTTCCCCAAATGTATATACATAAATATACAGAGAGGTTCAACTGTATTATGTTTTTCTCTGGGTGATAATTTGTTTAGCTATGGAGATCCATGAAACAAATTAATATACAAAAAGGCTCTCATCCCTTTGTGGCCACCATGCTCTTCTGGAGTAATGGTTGCAAAATGGGACAAGAGGGGATAAAGGATTCTATCACACAGTTTTTAGACTACAAGGAGTAATTTCATTTTCATTACTCTAAATACAAGATCCTTGTTCAACAACCAACAAAGTGATGATCCATGGCAGAAAATTAAACCTGAAAACAGAAGGAAGTTGTGAAGTAGTTGCTAAATGTAAGACCATAATCATCTATTGAATTTTGGATATTCTCACTGGAGAATATTGAAATTAGTTGATTTCAATGAGCAAAAAATGAAAAAAGGAACCCATCATTTTGATGAAGAGGTGAAACTCTACAAAGAGAGAGAACAGAAAAAGTAGTTCATTTAAAATACATGCCGAGCCCTAGGCAAAACTGTTTGAAACAATTCAACACTCATCTCAGGAAAAAGAATAACTGAAAAAGAATATGGACCAATAATGTAAAAGAAAAAAGATGGCTGGCACCTAAGCTTTATATTTAACTAGTAATTTATAAATATTAAAAATTAAATAGAAGAAGACCTTAATGATGTTGAATAAATCTTCTATGGAGGATTTATGGGCAAAATCTACACAGCCTGAGAAGGCTGGGTTGCAAATGGCAGTGTTTATAGATCCATCAGAATTTCAGAGTACCTATTAATAACCAATAACAGAAAAGATAGAAGATGTTCTTTTCAAAGGGAAGCAAATCCAGGCAAAACCTGCGTAATATCATTAAACGATTTTACACCAAAACAGTAGTATTAGTTGAAATCATATTATGTGGTTAGGTCTTCAGAAGCAAGGCTAGGAAGAATCAGATACTGGGGAGGGAGTGTAATATTGGCAGAGGGCGGAGGGTAAAAAGGCATGCGTCAGAGCTGCCCAGCTGGGTAGTAAATCACCATCATAAGGTCCTTTTTATTACCGGCAAGAGAGACTTACCTGTGCTTTGTTCCTTCAAGTACGAAACAATAAACTGAGGAATGACTATAGTAAGAAATAGCGATACAGAGTATATGTGGTATGAAAAGTAATGAATAGAAAAGAAAATATGCAAATAAGCAAATTTAAGCCAATGAATGGGTTTACAGAGTAGTGGTCTCTATTTGGTTTCCTATTCAATCCCCCGCTTTGAGTTTTTGAATACTTATCTTTGGCTGGAGGAAACTTAAGTTTCCAAACTATGTAAAACCTGTCATATCCTTTGCTGTAGATGCCTGAAGAGGTTAGGATATCTGCACCACCCAAGACTCTGAACAAATCTGGAAAACGCTGATCAAGTCTCTCCCTCCTTTGTCAAACAGTCACTTTTCACATCTTGGCAGTGCTGACATTCAGATTCAAAGGACAAAGAGAAAAACCTGCCTATGCAGTACCTTTTACATTCAAGAAAG
This sequence comes from Bettongia penicillata ogilbyi, assembly GCA_023548195.1. NCBI lineage: Eukaryota > Metazoa > Chordata > Mammalia > Diprotodontia > Potoroidae > Bettongia > Bettongia penicillata. Next base: position 2,076,474 of record JAJHZJ010000026.1, read on the forward strand.
AGTAAAGCCCAACTAGCTCAAAAGACAAGTCAGAAAGAGGCATTTGACAAACAGGCAAGACAGTGAATAATGAGTGAACTTGGGTTATTAGGCTGTTCGTGACATCAGATTCAATTCTCATGTCTCCCCCTTCACACATCTACTTTGTATAGGAAAAAAGTGAAAATTAAAGATCTAATTCTAAAATGCCTAAACCTATGGAACTTTCTCTAGTTTGTTCTATTTTTCACTTTCTAGAGAGTAAAAGGGACCATGTGTATGCAAATAAGCAAGTATAAGCCAACGAATGGGCTTGTAGAGTGGTTGTCTCCATTTGGTATCCACTTTAATCACCTAGTGATTTAATTAGCCTGGGTATGTGACCCATTTTGCCCAAGCTCTTCATGTTCAGGGGTGGCAGATTCCAGATCTAGCTAACAGAGTACTGAAAGTACAAAGAAATGTACCTTGTAACTACTCTGGACAACACCGATGTCAGGCTGATTGACAATTCCATGGATCTTGTAGAAATTATGTAGCATCTATTATCATACCCTGTTGTTCCCAACAGGAAATTAATGGACAGAAAAATGAAGAGTACAGAACAAATACCTAGAAACTTGCATATTACTGTTTACAGTAAGCACTTCTGTTCTAAAGACATAGCTGCCCATCCATTAGTGGAAAAAAAAATCTAGATAGTCTTCAGACTTTTGAAATAATTTCTTTTAAATAACCTGGATGATGAGGAATATGTTTTCTTTTATGGCTCAATGGTAAACTATGGGGGGGAAAACCTCAACTAAACAAATTACCAACACATCAAGGTTTTTCATATCACTGGATTTGAAGTGACTACTGATTGCTTGCAACCTGTTGTTGTTGGCAGTACTCCTTCATTCTGGAAGAGGACCATGACATCGGAGAGGTGACGCATGTAAGCAAATTGGATCTAAGTGACGGAAGGCTGTGCAAAGTCATCAGCCTCACTTTCTCCTCCAGAGCCATATGGGTCTAGTAGCAAGATATAGATCAGGACAACTGGAGATGGCCCTGGATGTAGTGGGAGAGTATGGCATTTTTAAGTTAACAATCTTAACAGGTCTCAGTTTGAGGCAACATCCATTCAGTGATTAAGGTTAGATAAGAAGAAAGGAGGCAGAAAATGGTCTTTTTTAATCTAGCCAAAAAAAAAAAAAATCAATCTGGGAGGGGAAGACCCTCAAGGTTTTTGGTCAAAATAGAAACAATACAGATTTACATACTAAACCAATCAAACTCCAAACAATGACCAAGTGGGGCTTGGTGTGGGACCTATTGTTGGCCAATCAACGAAAGCCAGAGTAATGTGGGAAGAAAGAAAGAGAGAAAGAAAGGAAGGAAGGGAGAAAGAGAAAGAAAGGGAGGGAGGAAAGAAGGAAGGAAACAAAGAAAGAAAGAGCAACAGAGTGAGAGACAGTGAGGGAGAGGGAGAGGGAGAGGGAGAGAGAGGAAGAGAGAGAGAGAGAGAGAAAGAGCACGCACACTGTGTTGCGCAACTGGTCAATTGCAGTTGGGTCCCCAGTAGGGTAAAACAACTGATATAGGGGGGGAGCGAGAGACACTTTGCAACAAGGTCAGAAGAAGAAGAATATGTTTCTGAATGTCTCAAGACATAAATTCCTTCTTAGTTCATAATTGATTTTAACCTGAAGTTTAATATATAATTTTGTAGCAGATACGGGATTTTTGAAAAATTTGCCAACAGTAGTAACAACAACCAGAACACACACTTATGTGGTATCTTTAGATTTATAAGGTATTTTTCTTACAACATCTATGTTGTAAAGAATGCAGCTGTTTGCTGGCATGAATATTAGATTAAAAAAAGACTTCAGTATTGCTTATATCCTTCAGGAAAATGTGGCTGTGACATCAAGGGAGACTTTGCTTAGACGTTCTGGTGACACTTGCTTTAGGAAGGTAAAGCTCATACCTTAGTAAATACTACTTGCTAATATTCCTAGCAGATTATGAGATCTGAATGCAGGGAAGTCCAGGACCAACGTTCTATAAATGCAACCACATAAATCCAAGAAAGTAAAAATGATGAAAATATAGTGCTTACATGTAAATGATTAAAGTACCCAGTGATTAACCTTAATTGCTTCCAATTGCTCACTGAGGAGTCCCAAATTATACTCGGTGCCCAAGGAGTTGAGGACAAGATTTTTGCAACAAGATAATTTTTTACCCCAGAAAGAAGATTCTATTGCTGTAGATGAGTTCTACTCCCCTTTCTCCTAATCTCCAACAAATGCTTTAAAGCAAGAGTTTTGTTGATGAAGAAAATATACATGCAGGGCAGAGAGCTTGAAAATTCCTTTCTGGAATGTTACCATGTACTAACCAGTCTGACTATAACTAGCATGGTCTGAAAAATATACTTGGGAAAAAAATTATATATATATGTATATATATATATATGTATATATGTGGGCTACTGACACTTGGGACTTAGGTTTACTTGTGAAAACTGACTGTGTATATACATATTAAATTACTGTAAGGGTGAATAAGTCTGAATATGAAATACAATTGGAGATTATGAGGCTAGGAGACACATAGAAGACAGCAGTTAAATGTATGATAAAATGAAGAATTATCCTATGTCCAAGAATTCGTGAAAGATCAATTAGAAAAATGTGTGTGTATGGGGGGGTTGGAGGGGAAGAGAGGTAACTAGGAGGCCTTAACACATTTACCTTCTACCAAAGCCTCTTCTGTCGTATACCAACCTTATCTTAAGTTTCTTTCCTTTGATTTGAGTATTATGTTTTGCACTGTTGCTCAATACAAGGTGAATGGGGAGTACTGGAAAGAAACTGTTCCTAGATCATCCATGAGGGGAATATAAAACCACTTCCAGAATCATAAGGGGAGAAAATATCCAGTCCTAACAAGTTATAAAACTTATAGGAATCTATCAAGTATAAGGGTAAGTAAGGTGACCAAGAAGAAATGGGAAAACCAGGGCTGGAAGGAAACTTAGAAACTTCCTAATCTAACCTTTTTATTTTACAGATGAGAAATAGGAGGTCCAAAGAAATTAAGTGACTTCCCCAGGGTCACACAAGTCCTAAGAGTTAGTTATGACCTTCAATCCAAGTTCTCTGATTTGACAGTGTTCTAAGGGAATATGAGCACAAGTAACCATCTTAGTACAATGACAATAATACCACAATGAGTCACAGCTTGTATTCTGGAAATTATTCTTATAATAATTATTTACAAATTTTATTATTATTCCCAAAATTCTGTGCAAGTCTTACTGTCCTTATTCTGCAGATAACAAAGCAGGCTCAGGGGTTAAGTGTTAAGCAGTGTGATACGATTTAAAAAAAAGATGCTGGAGATAAAGTCAAGAGTGGTCTTGCTTTGAAACCAGTCTATTCACTTAATAGGTCTGTGACCATGGACAAGACTTCTTGTCCCTCAATTTCCTCATCTGCAGAACTGGATTAGTGCCGGTATTACCTCAAAAGGTTGTTATGAGGGTCAAATGAGGTAACTGTGTAAAGTGATACATAGTGGTGGTGGTTGTTACTGAATAATACTGATGATAATTATCGCTGATCTGTTCATGTTTCCTCCCTAGCAAATGGCTGAGCTTCGATTTGCAGTTCCCTAGGAGGCATAAGGTAGGGATAAGGAAGGGTAAGGAAGAAAATTCTATCAGTTGTGGTAGGAGTAAGTAAAAAGGTAGGAAGAGTCCTGGGAGGCAAAAAGGGAGAGAAAGAGTCAAGGGTAGATGGTAACCACCATCTGAAATAGCAACAGTGACCAGAAATGTGTGAGAACTGGCCAGGAATTGGAAGTGTCTATGTTAACTAAGTGATAGGAGAAGAATCTTGGACAAGGAAGAATATGTATTTCTCTTTCTTTACCCATCTAACCTCAGTGTCAGTAACAGAAGAAGAGCTATTGCCTTTAATGCATAAAACTGCCTATGTTTTCCAAATATGTTTTAATTTCACATTTGATACATTATATACTAGGGCAACAATTTGGATCAACTTATTTTCTTTTTCACTTGAAATCACCTATCTCCCAAGTTCTCTTCTATAGGCTACCTATCCCTAGTTCTGTGAATCATTCTGAACACTACAGTGTTTCACATCTCCACAGCATCTTCTGATGAAATGTTGTAAAGTAGGTTACACTTAGGGTGAATATAACACACTCTTGTGGGTTACATGGATCATGGTGGCATTTTGGAAAATTATGAGTTAAATGGATTATACTTATACTTATGATAGGAAACTCATCTGTATTCTAGTTAGGTCAAAAATTAGAAATGGCAAACTAGCAGCCAACCTGGTCTTGGTTGGATATTCACACATCCTGTTAGTTTAGCCACATCCTGCATATTTCAGCCCACTCCCCCCTTAGCAGTTGCACTAAAAACATATAAAAAGACTTAAGAACAAAACTACAGTACAGACAAATCTCCTGCTGCATGCCGTGGGTAGTAAGGTCCTATCTTAAAAGCTCCTCTATGTAAATCCCCTAATAAAGTTTGGACTGAACATCTTGCCTTTTTCCTTGTAATCCCTGTGTATCACAAGCAGATGCAATTGGATGCTTCAGTGCTGGGGTCTATAACAATGGTTCTAATCTAGGAATTTGCATAAGATTCTCCTCATTGGCTGAGATAATGATTTGAGTAATCAGATTTGTGCCAGCATGAGGGATAGAGTTGGCAAGAAACTGAGAGCAGAGGGTTCTTCTGGCACCAACAAATGGACGCAGTTCCAGGCTTTCTTTAAGAACACCCTGGAGGGAGAAAAACACTGGGAAGATGCCAACATGTAGAGGAACATGTCCCTGTTCTCCAGCTTGTTATGTTAGAGAATTTGGGGTGAGATTGGATTTGGACACTTGGTCTCTCTCTCTCTTCCTCCCTCCCCCTCTGTCATTATCAGGCCTATTCTAATTGTAAAACTTCTCTGATTTCTTATTTGCTACAATACTGAATAAATGGGTTTATTCATCATTCACTAAGCATGATAGGCTTGCTTTAACTAGCATTTGGTGGGAAAGGAATCAAGCCTTCAGACACAGCTTGTATACCCTATTCAAGTCTACTAACCAAGAAAGTGGTTTGAACCTAAAAATCATCTCCCCTAGATTTGTGAAAAATTGGTGGGTGGCAGAGGGGAGGAGGAGAGGTAGAGATAACTCTAGTCCAGCATACTATCTATCTCTACTTCATCCAGGCAGGATTAGAAAGGCTTTTTGAGAGGTGGGAGAGATTCCAGAGATATTTATTCATGCCTCCTGGTGAACTGCATTTAGACAGAAGCAGATGACACACAAATTACCTAAATGGGTGCTACATATATATATATATATATATATATATATATATATATATATATATATATATATATATATATATATATATATATATATATATATATATATATATATATAATGTGAATGAGGAGAAGAGGGAGCAAGGGGGATTAGACCTCCAAGCCTCAGTTTCCTCATCCATACAACTGGATGATAATAACATTACACAACATAGCCTAGAATTAACTAGTAAAAGGTCTGACCAACTGAACGTATGTTGTGTTTGATTCACAGAACACTACAGAGAAAGGAGAGCTTAGATATTATCCATCTGGGCCCAATGGAGAAGTCCTCTGCAAAATCCATTTGTGATTGGGGAAAAAAAATGTAACTTCCTTACAGCGTCTGACTATAATGAATAAATACACTGATGTGTCAAGAAATAAGGACAAAAAAAATCCTTCATTTTCTCTGACTGAACCCAACAGCACCATTTTATGTGCTAAACTAAGACCCCAGTCAAAGGTCCAATTGAGATGGGTACTCTGGTTTTACCTCAGTTAATGAGCAGCACAAGTTAATCACTGCATGCAGCTAAACAGGAAGGACAAAATCCAAAGAAGCCTCAGCTGGCCCTTTTATGATACACTGTGATCCACAAAAAAAGCAAACTTTACAAGTTCTCTGCCTCACCTCAGATTCATCTACACTCCTGAATAAAGGCTACATGTGCAGAACAGTCAGATGACTCTTTTGAAGTATGGAGAATAGATAAACATATAAAGCCAGTATCAATCGTCAGTTACAGTGACCATTTGCATCCATTTTTCTAATAATAAGGTACTACCACTGCCACGCAGACAAAGTTACTTTAACATGAGAATGTTGACAGTGTAACACAACCATCCACAAATTCTGCAATATAACTTTATATATGTTTAACCCTTTCATATTTCATTTAAATGAATACAATCCATTTTCTATCATATTATGTACTTACATGTCTTTGGGGGATTATATATGGACATTACTAGATCAAAAAAAAGTACACACATGTACATGTGTGTTTACACACACACACACACAAATACATAGTCTTACTCCAAGCATGGTGCAGCTGGGCCTTTCATTCTGAGCATAATCTTTTTCAATTCTCAAACAGATTTTAACTGAACAAGTCACTTAAACTCCTACAACACCACAGATCCTTCTCCTATGAATTTAGAGACAAAAGTCTACCCTCCTTTCTTTGCTCCTTCACACATATCTCTTCATTGCTTTACTTTTTTTACTTCTAAATCTTCATGTACATTTTCTCCCCATAATGAAAAAGAGAGTAAGCTTCAAAGCTAGGAAGAACTGGGTTTGATTCCAGCCGTGTGACCCTCTGGCTATGTGACCCTGTGAAAATCTACATGGTGCTCTCTAGGTGACATTCTAAGATTACAAAGTTGCAAAGAATGTACTGGCCTGTGTTGGTTGAGCAAATTCTCTTTGGCAGGGAGTTTCAAATGTACGTAAAATAACAGGTCCATTCACTCAAAACAGTTTTCATTTCTTTCTCTTTTCATGTTAGTTCTTAGAACTGGCTGACCTTCTACTAACTGTTCAATAAGCCATCTCCAGGTTATTTCCATAATCGTGACATTCTCAAGGTTTCTCTCAAAAACTTTGGATTTGACTGTGCAACACGGGAGACACTGGCACAGGACCTCTCAGCATGGCGTGCCCACATAAGAAAAGGTGTTCTCTGAGCAAAGCAGAATTGAGATAGCACAAAGTAAATGCAGGATGTGCAAATTTGGGATATCCACCCCAAATATTCATATAGACTATCTGTGCCCAACCTGTGGTAGAGCATTCCGAGCTCATACTGGTCTAATCAGCCACAGTCGGACACACTGACATTTTATTTTACAATGGTGATGTCATTTTGGTCCTCTTCGAAGACGAAGGACAACAACCACTATATTTCCATAATCAAACTTTTTATGATGGAACCAATCATAATAAGTCCCACAGAGAGTTGGTGATGTAACACATGATTTCTCTTAGTTAACTCCTCATGATACATTAGATATGAAAGACGCCCTCTCTATTGGATATTGTTTCTTAGGTTTTACACTCAATGATTAAGGGTGATAAACAATTAATTTTTCTCTCAGAATTATACTAACACCAGCAAAAATGACATTACAAATTTTCAGGGATATATGGCAGCATTCTGAGCACTCAAAAGCACTACTGATCATGGATTGTAACTCAATATTCCTTTTTATGCAGACTCCATTATCCGTCGTGTGAGACTGTCGCATCATTCTACATAATAAGAATCTCAATCACTCACATGGGACTACCTACAGATCAGGGTATTGTATTTTTTTTCCACTAGTCTTTTATAGTGTCTGAAACATCTCTTGTCACACAAATACATTAAGAAGAAACTCCAAAATTAGCAGATGTTAAGTATCTATTTAATTCATACTCCAGTAAGTGAAATTACCTATGTCAGATGTGATACTCATTTCATAACTATTTGCTAGGAGTTGGATCAACAACTGGTGGAACAAGGGTCAAAGCAAAGAAATCAGAAGATCAAAGAAGAGAATAAAGATGGTTATGTAAATACTGATTTATAACATGATGTTTAAATATTATTAGTTTAGGAAAATGAGAAGTTTTGACAGGATGATTTTACTTATTTCAATTAATCAATATTACTTGGAAAAAATTAACTGATGTGTGGCAATCATCACAAATAGGAGGCTTCAAAAGCCCAGAAAAATGCTATAGTCATCAGAAAACTGATCTCCTTGTCAAGTGTAGAAATATTATAATTAATGATAATAGCCATTTATAGAAGAATCTCATTTGTCACATATCTGGGGGTCTGATCAAAGACTATAAGCAATGTCTTTGGAGAAAAAGTGAAAAGAAGTTGGAGATAAAGAGTGAACATAAAATTTGCTATAAAATTTACCTAAGCCAAATCAACCTGGTAGTATCTATGGATGAAACCAGAAATATAACAAACAAATGCTGAAAGTAACAAAAATCTACCAGATTTCTACATCTATTCTTATTGGTGATTAATGCTCAAACAGTTTGGATTCTATAGTCTCAGTACTTCAATGCCCTCAGGATTGTGGGAAGAAGTGACAACTGCACTTGAGAAGATAAAACAGGGAAGAATAGCTAGACCTAATATCAAATGCACATATATGACGTTTTTGCTGAAAGACACAATTTTAATGGCATTCAAGGATATAGTCTTTTATTTTCTAAATATTTTGTTAAAGTAATAAAAATTAAAGATAAGGGAAACCAATTCTGGTGGGAAGGAAATTTTTATTAAGTTTTGAGAAGAAAAAGGATTCAAAATAATAATTATATATTTCCGCAATTGGAACCAATGCCCCCAAAACTAAAAGAAAAAGAGTAGATTGAGAAAATGCCTCTGTAGAAAATACACCTAGACTGCAAAAGGGCAAATGCCCCTGTCATAAATAAATGCAAGCGTAGTGCAATCTATGTGTGGATTTTTTTCCTACTTTTATTTTTGTAACCAATTTATGTATTAATTATAATTGGACTCTCAATGTTAAATGGAAATTCATTATTCTTTCCTATCACATAGTTCCCCGGTGGCTATTCCAATCTTTTCTCTGCTTGAGGAAAGGTCTCAATATTAATCTCAACTTCTCAGAATAGGGCCTCTTTCCTACTTTATTGAGAAAATCTAGGTCATCCACCATGACCACACTCTTCTTCTGTATTCAACAACTCTCTATATCATCCTTGAATATATTCATTTTTTGTTTCTGACTCTATGTGGTGGCTTTTCTGCTTCATAGGGCCAATTGCTATACATGTGATTGCAGCACCTTCTGTTCCTAATAGGAAGCTGTATCTCAGATAATTGTTTTTCTTGTATCAGTGTTTGTCTGTCTGTCTCTCATACATATTTGCTCAGTCTCTTCCCCTGCTGTCTAAAAATATGCTCTTTTTCACCCATCAAAGACCTATTCTTTAAATGTATCAGAGAGTTAGATTTTAAAATAATGGAAAATATTTTTTTTTACTTAGTAAAAATCACTAATGACCTTTTACTTTAAAAAAGCCACAAAAATACGAGCAACTATTGACCCATATGCTTAGTTTATTTAAAAAAGCTTTCTGAATAGTATCTGATTTCATCCTAATGACAACCTTGGTAAGTCCCAAAGAGGTTAAGTGACTGGCTCAGAAAAGGTTGAGAGCAGCTAAGTGCCTACAGCAAGCTTTTGACTCAGGTACTCTGGGCTCCATGTCTAGAACTCTATCTACAATGAGTGGATTGTGGAAAGTTTCCTACATCTATTTTCTCATTTTTATAAAATTCTTAAGAAACAAAGGTCTCATATATGCATAATATTTGCAACAGCACTGTTTCTCATAGCAAAAAACTGGGAAAAAATCTCATATATTAAAGTAATGGAATAATAAACAATTTATAAAAAAATTCAAAAAATATGGAAAGATCTACGTGAATTGATACACAGTGAAATAAACAGTACGAAAAGGAAAATATACATAATAACTACAATAGCATACATAAAAAGAACATTAACAGAAAGTCAAACACTGTAAAACTAATGAAGGTTACAGAGGACAGATAATGAATGAAAACAATGTTCCCTTCTCACAGGAGAAAAAGAAAAGACTATGACAAAATTCTGTATAAACTGAGTTTATACAGGTGCAGTACCTGATTTGGATGTGTTTGTTTAAATTTTGTTTTTTTCCTAAGGGAATTCAAACTGAAAGGAGTTTGAGTGAGGGGTGTTTTTATCTGAGAAATGACTGGAATAAAGACAAAATAAATCCTTAAACATTAAAAAAAATTGATGAGAATGACCTTTTGCATCAATAGCATCCTTTACAAAAGCTTAAGATGGAAGAACCCAGGCACAACAACCTACATCTTTATATCTATACAGCTAACTGAGAAGTATAGATAAGATCAGCCTGGTGTATTGTTCACTGATTTTAGAGAACTACTGGACGTCATGAAACAAAATGCTACCTTAAGGTCAATATATTGAAGAGTTAGTGTTCCTTAGGCAACACAATTTGTACTAATTCCTAGTATACTCTGGAAGTTAATAGACTCTTTTTAAATATTTTGAGAATGGTATTTTTAAATAGAGGGTTGTAATTGGAGAGAAGAAAACTTGGGAACAAATCCTTCCTCCTATATTTTTTAGCTGCACAACAATGAGAATATCCCATAATATTGTTTCCTTATCTTTAAAATGAGTATAGTAATACTTGTAGTAACTGTTTAAGGCGGTTGTTGAGGCTCCAATGAGATGTCTACAAAAGGCTTTATAAAGTAGGATATTATTGGTATCACAATGATCATTACTGTTATTTAAAGTCTTATCACACAAGTTATGTCCCTTGCATTAGTGAAATTAATAAATCTTCTATGATAAATGCTACTAGAACTACAAGGTCATAGACAGTCTGTAAACAAACAAAATACTTGTCATTCCAACACCATCAGAACTTTGTCCTTTCCATCTTAACTATCATATTTCAGGTCAAATTAACCCAAACATTCTTATTTCGAAATACAACCTCAGAATTCATCTAATCCACTCCTTCATTTTAGTGATGAGGAAATGTAACCAAATGTATCATTGATGCCTTTGGCAATCTCAAGGAGCCTACGGACCCCTTCTCAGAACAATGCTTTTAGATGCATAAGACAAACTATATGGGATTATATAGGAATTACATGATATTGAAATAGATATCAAAATATTTTAAAAATATTTTTATCTAAATATTTAAAAGCTTATGGACCAAAGGTTTTGGTCTCTGTTTTAGAACAGAGGGAAGAACTGACTAGATCAAAATATATGAAGAGTTTATGATGTTCATTGGTCTAGAGAGTGCTCAAATAGATATATCAAAGTGTATTTTTTTTCCAAGATATACATGCCATTCAAGATGGGCTATTTCAATTTAATTTGGGTTGAATGAATTTAACCTAAAGATTTTCATTTATTCCTTGGAATGAATAAATCTTAGACCTGGAAAGGAGCTTCAAGAAATGATTTAGTGTAATGTCCTCATTTTAAACAAGAATGAATTGTGCCCTGCTCATAAAAGTGGACTGATTTCCTCAAGGTCACATAACCATGTACTGACAGACTTTGGATTAGAACACAACTGAGCCAATTTCAAGTTCAGTACCCTTTCCAATACATTATGCTATCTCATTACTTTTATATTTACAAGTTGTTGTGTAATGTGCCTGAATCAATCAACCAATGGGGATGGCACTCCTCTTGTGGAGTATTTTCTCCTCTCTCCACCTATGAAAAGAGACTGTAAGTCCTGTCTCTCTCTTTCCCCGCTCCCTTTCTGCTCCCCTGGCTAATTTAACTTTAAATTATTTAATAGAATTACCTGTTACGTTGCTCATGAGAAGTAAACTTTGATGCAATATATAAGTCATGTAGTCATGGATATCTCAGACTTTTCTGAACTTTTTATCTCAAGCCTCACCAGGGTACTGAGGTGTAACAGAATTTGTTTGAATTAGGAAATCAGAAACAAACAATATCAACTGATTAAAAATAAAGGTTTGAGGCTTTATGGCAAAGTTTTAGGTCAAAATTGTATGGCTCCCTGTTATCAGCTGGAAGGATCTGGGAAGGGATTTACTATATAAGTGGTTAAATGAATCCATTATTATATGGTACTTGCCATAAGAAAGTGTTAATGCAACCATAAGAATTGCTCAAGGATTGTGTCATTGCATTAAAATTGACTCTTTGGAGTTTTATGGATCTAGATAGTACTAAACATAAAAAAAATACATTTGGCTTCTTTACTCTTAAAACATCTCAAATAAATTTAAATAGATTTTTGTATAAAGAGTTTGAGGAATCTTGTTCATTATGGTTGAGAATCAAAATAGGATACCTTAAAGATATTTATGGCATGTAGAAGAAAAATGGGCACTCAATTTCATATGACTAGACACATACCTCCCCCCTGTCATCTACTTCTAAACCTAATTAGACTGGGACCTAATTATAATCCTTCCCTAAAGGTCCATGTTTTAAAAATTGTTTAGGGCAGTATTCTAAACTCTTTAAATGTCATCCAAGATGTGCTGACTTTATACTGAATTCTCCTCTACAAATACTGATTTCAACTCCAGCAATGAGGTACAAGTGGATTAATCAATCATTAAGAATTTATTAAGTATCTAATATGTCCCATGACAAAATCCAATGTCTTTGAAATCCTTCTAGCTGAAGCCTTCTTGAAAGGCTTCTTCTCTTCTCATCAGCACCCCTGAATTTAATAAACACCTCAATGTTCATGATTCTCAGATCTACTTATCTTGTCCCAAATTCTCTGCTGACCTCTAGCCTCACATGTCCAACTGCTTCACAGACATCTCGAACTCCATGTCTAGTTAACATTTTAAACTCCAAAACGGAGCTCATTTTTTCCCCTTAAATCCTCCCTTCCTCCCACCTTCCTGATTACTGTAGAGAACAATACCATCCCTTAGTCTCTCTTGGTTGTCATCCTTGACTCTTTGTTATCCCTCATCTTCTGTTGCCAAGGCCAGTATAACTCCTTCTCTACTCTGACATAGTCATCGCTCCAGTGTAGGTCCCTATCACTTCATGGACTATGCCAGCATCCTGCCAGTGGGTCCACCTGGCTCCAATCTCTCCTCATTCCTACTATCCTTCATTTAGGCACCAAAGTGGTTTCCAAAAGTGCATGTAACCCTCCCAACTCTAAAGCCCTAGTGACTTCTTTCCTCTAGGAGTAAATACAAATGTTCTATTTGGCATTCAAAGCCCTTTATGACCTAGCCTCCTCCTTCCTTTAGTTCCCTGATCAGAGCTCTTTGATCCAGTGACACTGACTTTCTGGCTGCTCCACGAACAAGACGAATCATCCCCCAGGATGAATCACCTCTGGACATTCTTTCTGGATGTCCTCTGTGCTTCAAACGCTCTCCTTCCTCATCTTTACCCATTGACTTTCCTGATTTCCTTTAAGTCTCAAGTAAAATCCCATCTTTTATAAGAAGCCTTTTCCAACCCCTTTTAATTCAAGTGCCTTTCCTCTGTTAATTACTTCCTCCTTATCCTATATATAGCTTGTTTGTATATGTTTGTTTGCATGTTGTCTCCCTAGCTCCTTAGCTTTTTGCATCTGTAGTATACGAATATGAATAAGAAATAGTATTTAGAATGTATAACTTGAAAATACGTTCAATGTTTTAGCCAAAGTGTAAAAGAAAGTTCAGAAAATGTTGTTATACCTGTAGAATGTAAACTCTGTGATGGCAAAAACTAGTTTTTGAATCTTTTAGTACACCTTGTGTTTAAGAGCAGACCTTAAGTAAATGCTTACTCATTGATCCCACCCACCGATTGATTTGTATTGTTAAAGGAAACCCAGGGCCAAAAAAGAGGGACCCTAACTGAGACAGAGTCTGATTCCACATTACAAAAGTGTTTTTGTCTAAGAAGAACTTTTTAGAGTTTCTAGAATCCTTCAAGTATGTGGGAAGGGGTGAGGAGAATTAAATGGAGGGAGACTTCTGTAGACACAACAAGCCAGGATGTTTAGAAAGTTCTAAGCAAGGTCTGGAGTCTGCAGCTGCTGCTCAAGGTTGCCTCAAGCTGGTCAAGACCAGGCCTGTGGTTTCTAGCAGTTATAAGTATCTCCACATTTGGCTAGAGTTCACTCACAAAGAATCAGTTATGCCAACCACCTCTGACCCTCAGAAATCCTTTAATTGGCTGTCTGTTGTGTATCCCCATTGTCTGCTCCCCTTTAAAGAACAGAAGGTACAACATATAGTACAGTCATTACAGATTCCATATTCACAGTATCATGGATAGGGTAGTGGACTTACAGTAGGGAAGACCCAGACCCAAACCTCATGTTGAACACTGACTAGTTCTGTGACCATAAGGAAATTAAACTCTGTGCCTCAGTTTCCTTCGCTTACAAATGAGGGAGTTGGGCTCAATGGTCTGTAAGATCCCTTCTATCTCTAAATCTGTGGTCCTGTGAAAGCTGGTCATGTGTGGGTATCATGTTAAAAGCAATAACAGCTAGAATGAACTTCAAGACAAATTGTTAGATTCTCAAACTGCAAGATTCTGAAAGATTTCTTATGCTTTATGTGTGTGTGTGTGTGTGCATAAATATTTTCAAGGCTGTGAAATGTTTTAAGCACATACTTCTGTTATATTAGGAAAGATTTACAAAATAAACTTCTAAGTTATTTTAAAGTAATGCATTTTTGGTCATCTAGTTAAGCATTGTTTTCTTTCTAAAGGAGAAGTGAGATTTATGCTATAATAAATCAGTAAATATATCTGTCTATATGCACATCATGTGTTAGAAGTCATATAAAATAAAGCCTGCACAAGTAAATGAAAAAATATACATTATTCACTTATTTGCAGACATGACATTTCCAGTTACTTATTCATGAGAATTTCATGATGCATTAGTAAGTATTCTGTAGGATACTTTGGAAAAGTAATGATGGTTTGGTAATGTGAGATTCCCTACAGCCTTCCTCTACTGTATCTTCTCAAAGAAATAAATGAGGTGAGACTTGCTTTGCAGTATAATGTTGGAGCACTCGGTGTATGCCACATATTATCTGTTCTCATACAGCATCTTGTACTGTTATTTATCTTTCTCTGTATATATCCTGGTTCCCCAAATCCCAGTACTGATGGAGAATCCCTGCTATACTAAC